>PVHP010013592.1:0-40784 GCA_004024765.1 Zapus hudsonius
AAACGAGGAACGTGCGGAGCACAAGCGCTTCCTGCGGCTGCTGCAGGACGAGCAGTTTGAGTTGGATAGGGAAGAAGCCATCCAGAAGGTAAGCTTCAGAACTCGTTGTTAGTTCTTGCATTTGGAACTTGGGAGTTTTGCAAATATCTGCTAATCGAAGAACAGCAGCGGTGAATCATCCCAGGTCAGTGGTAAAGAGCTGGCTTGGGAGCCCGAGTGTCTAAAGTTTTATTTAAGCTGAAGGACTTTGGGTAAGTTTTTACTCTTTAGACTTCAGTTATAAAATGTGAGATAATAATGAAACTGCCACTTAGGATTGTTTTAACAATGAGAAAATAATTGTAAATACTGTCCTTAATAGTGATTAGCAAGGGCTGGAGAGATGGCTTAGTGGTTAAGGCATTTGCCTGGAAAGCAGAAAGACCCAAGTTCGAATCCTCAGTACCCATGGAAAGCCAGATGCCTGAAGTTTGCAGTGGCTGGAGGTCCTGGTGTGCCTATTCTCTCTCTCTCTCTCTCTCTCTCTCTCTCTGCCTGCCTCTTTCTCTCACTCTCAAATAAATAACACTAAAAAAGAATAACCATTCAGATTTTTTTGTTTTGTTTTTTTCATTTTTTTCAAGGTAGGATCTCACTCTAGCCCAGGCTGACCTGGATTTCACCATGTAGTCTCAGGGTGGCCTTGAACTCATGGTGATTCTCCTACCTCTGCCTCCCGAGTGCTGGGATTAAAGGCGTGCGCCACCAAACCCAGCCACTCAGATTTTTTACATGAGCATGAAATCCAGAATTGTTAACTTCTGCAGTTTTGTACCTGTAATCACAACTGTGCAGCTTTCTATAAATTTCTGATGAAGAACCTTTAAGGGTACCTTTTTAAAGTTACTGAAATTAATTACATAGGGTATTAAGTATAAATACATAGTTATTCAGTATAATGAATGCATGTATTAGGTATACATTTATGCTTTTTTTTTGAAGTAGGGTCTCTAGCCAGGCTGACCTGGAACTCACTCTATAGTTCCAAGCCTTGAACTCAAGACAGTCCTCTTACCTCATCCTCCCAAGAGCTGAGATTAAAGGCATATTCCACCATGCCCGGCCTCATTTATTATTGTAAATGCCTTAAAGAATTATTATCTTGCCTTAAAGAATTAGAGATAATTTATCAATGGTATTTCTAAATATTCTAGAGAGGTAGCGTGGTAGACAAAGGAAATGGATAGAAAGTGAAGGTATGTGAAAAGTTGAGTCCTCATAAATGTGAAAAGGATGTTCTTATACTCATTATTAAGGTTTGGGTGCCTGTGGCTGGTCCCACGTTTTGTAGGGCAGAATGACCAGCACAAGGACATGCTAGCTGCCCTCTGTTACGTGAGACGTGATCATTTTAACTCAGAGCAAGTGAACGCTCAGCTTGTCCATCACTCTGTTCTCAGGCTTGCCTGCCTCCTTAATCAGATTCTCTGAAGAGTGAAGACTAGTACAAGGCTTATCTTGTAAATTTCCTGGTCCACATCCAGAATTACCCAGCATGCTAAGGGCCCTATTATCATTCGTAGAAATATTAGCCGACGATTTGAATGTTCATAGGCTGTCATTAGCGCCACCTCTTTTCAGTAGATGGAACTTAGAGCTATGCGCATTTTACCTTTAGTTTTGAGATAAGTTTAGGTTTACAGAAGAGCTTAAAAGTAGTGGAGAGAATTTACCTGACTTCAGTTAGCATCTTACATGGCAAATAAAAGCCATATTTATCAACACACAGAAGTTCGCTTCAGTGCAATTCTGTTAATGTAGGACTTGTTCATATGCCACACTTGTTTTCTCTAGTGCTGTTAGTTGTCTCCTCCAGCCTGTGAGAGTTCCTGACTTTCTCCTGTCACTCATGAGCTTGACAGTTTTGAAGACAAGCAGTTCAGTTAAGCAGTTTCTAGTGCCGTATGATAAACAACCACATCTTAGCAGTTTCAAACAACTCCTGCCTATTAAGTCACGGCGTCTCGAGAGCAGAAGTCATCGTTGGATTCTCTGCTTAGGCCCACAGGCTAGCAGTGCTTGCCACACTGAGGCCCTCATGTCCAGAGGTCACTAATCCACCATGGTGCAGCTAACTTGCCTAGGGGCCAGTGGGCAGTGACATCAGCCACTCCGAGTCAGTTCTCAGGCTCACCTGACCAGCATAGACCCATTCTGGACCATCTCCCTTCTGATGAACCCAAACCAAACCCATCAGAAGCCGGACAATGGCAGTATCTACTTTTCTGTCTTCTTACCTTTCTTACTTTTTTTCATTTCTGGTTCCCCCCACCACCACCCACACCCACACATGGTCCTGCTATGTAGTCTAGGCTGTCCTCGAACCTGTGATTTTCCCGCCTCAGCACCAGCAGCCATGCTGGGATTATAGGCCTGCACCACCACATCTGGCAGGACGGGTTATTCTTGATCACTTGGTTGAGGTGGTGTCCACGATGGACAGCCACTGTGCCTCCAGCCCAGCATGGTTGTGTCTCCTGATTCTCTTCCATTTTTTACTTTATAATTGCTAAATATTTTGAAGGAGATAGTTTTAAAATATTTTTATTTGTGATCAGAGAGAGAGAGAGAGAGAGAGAGAGAGAGAGAGAGAGAGAGAGAGAGAGAGAGAGAGAGACTGAAGGAACAGAGGAGTGCCAGGGCCTTTTGCCATTGCAAACAAATTCCAGATGCATGCGCTGTGCTTCTGGCTCTATGTTGGGCACTGCAGAATCAAGCCTGGCTGGCAGGCCTTGCAAGCAAGTGCCTTTAAACTGTTGAGCCATCTCCCCAGGCCTGAAGGACATATTTTAGACTGTAAGTATGTTATTTACTTGTGTTCAATGTGCTCAAATTTTAGCCTCTGGAAACGTTTCCTTTCTTCTGTGCTCTCTGTCATCAACGTCTTTTCATTTTAGCATAAGTTCCTCTCTGGTTCCACAAGATGTTCTGGGCTCAGCTTGTCTATTTCTCAGACTTGGTTCCTTTTACTAGAGCATGGTACTTAGAACTAAGGTCTGAATGACGGTTGTGCTCCTTATCACAGGAGCTTTTCTGCTTCTGGTCCCTCTAGGTGGAGAGAATGCCCATGCATATACACACTCCTGTAATTGCTTTACACCTACCTCTGTCTATAGTAATAGCAAGCCATGTGTCTATAGCCACACTGCTATTCCGTCAGGGAACACAGGGGTCCTTGAACCTTTTGCTCTTCTTTGAACTGTTCTCCAACAGAAAGGAAGCTGCATCACTGGCTGAAATGTCTTTATCTATCCTTTTACCTCCAGTCTACAAATCAAGTTTCAGAACTGCTAAACTGAACCCTGTGAGGAACAGATTCACTTTCCATGGTCCAGTTTTCTATGCAGTTGTTTTGTTTTTAGCCTTACACTAGCCAGCTGCTGTTGTCCACTCCTGGCTTCTCCTGTTTTCATTGTGTATGGGCGGGGGATGCACATGCCATGGTGCATCCAATCAGCAGGACCTCAGAACGGTGGTCCTCCCCTTCTACCTCGGTGGAGACAGGGGTTCTCTTGCTTAGCACTGAGAAGGCCGGACTAGCTGCCAGCTAGCTTTAGGACTGTCCCGACTCCACCTCCCACTGCTGTAGGTGTGTTGGGATTGCAGACACCTGCGTCACTTTGTGTGTGTCTGGCTTTCTGTGGGTTATGAGGATCCAAACTTGGTTGGCAGGTTTCTGTGATAAAGTATTTGAAACGCACTTACTGAGACATGATTTTGTATTTGAAAGAAGACACAGCTGGCCATTACTCTGAAGGCACCTAGTTTTCTGTTGTCAAGCAAGTGCGCCCGTGCTAAGGGAGCATGGTGTGCTGCAGGGCCGAGAAGTAGAGCTGCACGTCTCTCCCCAGGCAGAAGAGAACAAGAGGCTGAGGGAGCTGCAGCTGCAGCAGGAGGAGAAACTGGCTGCGGAGCTGGCGAGGCTGAAGCACGAGAGCCTGAAGGACGAGAAGATGCGGCAGCAAGTGAGGGAGAACAGGTAGCGGCGCTGGCTGGCTTTTCTTTTCTAGTGTGTTCTTTCCTTTTCTTTGTTTAAGGTAGGGTCTTGCTTTTGCCCAGGCCAACCTGAAATTCACTATGTAGTCTCAGGGTGACCTTGAACTCACGGCCATCCTCCTACCTCTCAGGTACCTGCTTCCTACCACTTCCGCTCACTCAGCCTTTGTCAGTGAGCTCTTGTGGAATCCTGAGCACCTGAAAGTGAAGTTTCTTTATTTCCGTCATATGGGAGAATGGCACCCAGTTCAAAAATCTTCATTTGCACTACTTTGCTTTGCTCTGTTGCACTGCTGGGTTCACCCAGGCTTTGCACATGTTGGGCAAGTGCTCTGTCACTGAGCTATACCCTCAACCCACAGGAATATTCATTTGAGAAACTTGTGTTGGTAGGAGTGTCACTGTTTATAGTCCACATGAAGTATCAGTCCCTTATGCCCTACCCCTTTAAGCATAATTTTTAATTAATCTGTCATTTGTTAGTGTTTGTATGGATGTGTGGGTAGCAGCATGCATGCGGAGATCAAAGGACAACTTCGAGATGTTATATGGCTGCTGGGAAATTGAACCCAGGATGACAGGCTTTGCAAGCAACTGCCTTTAACCACTGAGTCATCTCCCCAGCCCTAAACATCAATTTTAAATGTCTTCTTATTACAAAAAAATGGATTTATAGATTCCCAGAATATATGTATATTTGTTTTGTTTTTGTTTTTTCAAGGTAGAGTCTCACTCTAGCCCAGGCTGACCTGGAATTCACTATGTAGTCTCAGGGTGGCCTTGAACTCACGGTGATCCTCCTACTTCTGCTTCCCAAGTGCTCCGATTAAAGGCCTGCGCCACCATGCCTGGCCCAGAACAGATTTCTTAATACTTCTCAAGATTGGATTACCTCCTCTGGGTAACTGCGCTGTACTGTTAGTTTGTCCATCCTGTACTTGGATAGTGGTGAATATGTTGGAAGTTTCCTAGATGAAGTGTTACATTTCATCTTACTTGCATATGACTTGTGTGGAAAGCATGAGCTTCAGCAGCTCATTAAATCATTTTTTTGTGGTAAAAAAATGTCAGTAAATAGTCATACGTCTTTTGGGTTCACAAATTTCATCTGATTCTTGGTGAGATTACTAACCTTATCAGGGGAAAGCCTTAAATCTGCATCTTGCTCTGCTCTCAAGCTGCCTAACTCTCCAATCATGGTCATCATGGTCTTCCATGGCTTTCTGTCACCTGGAGGTAATTAATTTTCCATGCCTGTTGAATTTGCCAATGATAAAAGTTAGGCAAGAGAGCTTTCTGCTTTGACCATTGCAGACTAAGTGGTTCTGGTAAATGTTCTCTGAGTACAGACCGGGCATTGACAGCTGGGGGAGGAAGGAAGCCGGAATGGCGAGCTGGGCATTTATCATAGCTGAGTTTTCCCATGAGAATGTCAGCTGATGTGAAAATTCGGACTGAAGGTTAAGAAAGCAAAGCTTGCCCCCCAGCACATGGCATGGTATTCATAGTGTCCTTAAGATCCTGGCCCTCCAGGCACGCAAGCACGTAACCTTTACTTACAGGGTGCAATTAGACTTTGTTAGACAGTGTAGCATGTCTAGAATGAAGTATATAGAGACAGGGGATAGGAAAATGCAGATGGAGGCTGGGGAGATGCTCAGTGATTAAAGGCGCTTGCTCGCAAAGCCTGCTGGCCCAGGGTTCAGTCCCCGGTACCCACCTAAAGCCAGATGCAAAGTGGCACATGTTTCAGAAGGTTGTTTGCTGTGGCAGAAGGGCCTGTCACACCCATATGTCCACCCTCTGTCTCTCTGCTCTGAAAAAAAGAGAGGGAGGGAGGGAGGAAAGGAAGGAAGAAAGGAAGGAGAGAAAGAAAAGAATGAAAGAGAGAGGAGAAGAAGGGGAAGGGATGCAGATGGGAACTTGAATGCCATGTGGGCTGTGAGGGGCAGTCCCATACCATTTATCAGAGGTCGAGGAGGACGATACACAAGTTTTATTGGCAGGATTCTCCTCGGAGACTTTCTAGAAACAATAAAAGCCAAAGCCACAGGTTAAAACACAATAAATAATGGAAACTCCCTGAGTGCATCCTCATCAGACTTTCACATCCTACAATGAGCAAATCACAAAGCAGGCAGGCAGACTTCAAAGCAGCAGCAGAAGCAAGACTGAGCCAGATTGGATGGGAGACTAGATGGACTTCAGCCCACCCAGACGTGTGAGAATCATCTTCATCCTTAGCCATTCAGCCTAGAGTTTTCTTCATGGCGCCTGCCGCCACAGCAGTGCTAAAGTGTCCTGGCTTCTTCATTTTGTTACTGTTAGCTCTGGGACGATCGTGTAATGCAGAAACCTGTAGGGCACTTACATTGCATCCTAAGTAATTTGGAATCACTTCTTCTAAGCATACATTAAAATTTGAAATCAGTTGAATTTTAAAATGCAAGGTAAATAATTTTTGGAAAATATTAAATTTAGTAATCATGAGCGTCACTGAATTTAAACATGTGATTTTTAATCCAAGAAAATATGTAAAAGTTTAATTTTTCAGTGCTTTTAATTCATCAAAAGAAGCTTGGAAAGTTTTCCCTTATCAATGCTTTCACCAGTTTCTCTACTTGATTTTGGCCAAAAGGCTTAGAAGTGATTCACCAGTTTCTAATGTCAGCACAGCTATGTTCCAGATGGAGAATCGGGCCATTAGCTCGTTAATAAGTTATGAGAAGGAAAAGGATGGGCATAAAATAACATTTTCAGATAAAATCACCAGATTCAGATCATTAAGAATCCCACATTATAGGACTGTAGAAGAAGAAATCTGGTCCCAGGCTGAATTTCAGAACTGCAGGAGGTAAATGCATTGCATATTTAAAGGAGTTTGAATGTATAAAACATTTACTGTAATGTCTTTTAGAATTTTAAATATATTTTAAATATAAATTTAAACATGTAGCAAAACTTAAGTGGGAAGTGAGTGAAGTAAAAGTGGGCAATAGTCTCTCATTATCTAGGAAATGATCCTACATTTTGAAACAAACATGAAATGAATAAACTTGCTATTAACTCATTTAAAAATTGGGAAAGAGGCCGGGCGTGGTGGCGCACGCCTTTAATCCCAGCACTCGGGAGGCAGAGGTAGGAGGATCGCCATGAGTTTGAGGCCACCCTGAGACTACAGAGTGAATTCCAGGTCAGCCTGGACTAGAGCGAGACCCTACCTCGAAAAACCAAAAAAAAAAAAAAAAATTGGGAAAGAAAGCCGGGGCATGGTGGTGCACTCCTTCAATTCCAGCACTGGGGAGGCTGAGGTAGGAGTCTGAGGCCACTCTGAGACTACATAGTGAATTCCAGGTCAGCCTGGGCTAAAGCAAGACCCTCACAAAAACTAAACAAAAATTTGGGAAAGAAGATGTGCGTAACCTATGAGCAGAGAAGGAGGTGTGAAGAAGGTGTGGTAAGATTCCCGAGAGGCCCAGCAGAAGTGAGCACAATGCAGGCGTGAGACTGCTGTCCTCTAAGATCCCGCTGTTAAGTTTGCTCCTTTAGGGCAGCAAGAAGCTTGGGTAGTGCATAAGTTCTCCCTGTGCCCAGACTGTAGAAAAGTATGTTTATTCTGGGGGCTGTTTTCCTTCTGGGATTCTGTGACTTTGGTATAGTGACCCCCGGCCCTGGATGTCTAGTGAATCTCCATGCTAGACAGCATGCACACATGCTGACATGAGAAGAAATGAAGTTGTAAAGAACCACAGCTAGCTGGGCCTGCTGTGTAGACCTGTGGTCTTGTCTGCTTGGGAGGCTTGTAAGTTCTACTATGGATAGGGAAAATCCAAAAGAATTTTCAGATAACTGAGAGTGCATTGAATGGTGATATTGGATGTGAACATAAACTTTGGCTTTTCTGTGAATTAGAAAATGATATTTGAAAAATGATAATATGTCCAAGAACATAAGAAAATACCTACTGAAAAGTATGAAGACTTAATCAGAACAAGCACAAGGGGCTGGGGTGTAACTTAGTGACAGTTGCCTTGCGTACGTGAGGCCTGGGGTTTGCTCCCCAGCACACAAGCAGCAATGAAATGATCCACTGCAAATAGGACCAGAAACATAAGCCTGGCCAGTTTGGTAGGATGGAGGTGTAAGTACAAGGTTCTCGAGGACAGAGACAGTTGAGGTGATGACACCATGCTGGATCAGCACCTACCAGCAAGGAGTAAAGAAAGGAGGATATCCAGCTGATTGGGGATGGGGAGAGGGGGCATTGGGGAATTGGGGATAACAACTCATTGTTTGCCCACTGAATAATGTAACTCATTATGGACAATAAATATATATTTAAGACTTAAAAAAAAATGGACGGGCGTGATAGGAATGAGCAGACCTTTAGACTCAACACCCCGAGGTGTCCATTACGTAGATCAGCTGACTCGTTTAGACAAAATGGTACTGGTTGTATACATCTTTGAGAAAATAAAAACAGCTGATTTCCTGGGAAGCTTAATTTTTAATCTTTGAGTTTAAATTTGTGGGTTTTTTTTCCCAGCATTGAGCTTCGAGAGCTGGAGAAGAAATTGAAGGCAGCTTACATGAATAAAGAGAGGGCGGCCCAGATTGCGGAAAAGGACGCCATCAAGTACGAGCAAATGGTAATGCTACGTCCGCTCCTCATGCTGCTTTGTGTTCTGAAACCAAAACTAGGCCAGCTTTTGAGAGTTGTTGCAGTCTGTAAAAGTTTCCCAAATACTCCTATGATTTCCAGATCCTGAAGGTATTGGAAATATTTTTTTTTATTATTATCCATAATGAGTTCCATCACTTAATGGGCAAACAATGCGTTGTTATCCCCAGTTCCCCAATACCCCTCTTCCCTATTCCCCAATCAGCTGGATATCCTCCTCCGTGGGCAGTCTGGATCAGTCCTTGGGGCAGGGGACCATGGATAGCCTAGGAGTCAGCCTGGTTCCGCCGGCCCTAGTATGTTGTTACTGATGGGGGCCATGTCTCTGGATATTCTCCCCCACCAAGGCTCTCACAATCTTTCCGCCCCCCCCCCTTCCGTTCAGTTCCTGAGTCGTGGTGGGTGAGTATTGGAAATCTTGAATGATTTCACATGGGTCCTTGTTTAACTTCATGTTAGAGACAGGACTCCCCCTATCTTCATGTTCTCTAACTGACTAATGTAGTACAAGTTGTTGACATTCTGAAATATAATCATGCTGTTAACCTTTTTAAATGTTTATATCTTCGTCTTTTTCTGCAGGGAACTAAGCTGTTTCATAAAAGCACTCTCTTTTCCCTAGGTTTCTACTTTTACCCCTGGTCTAACTCAACATTGTACCAAGATGAGGGCCAGGACTACTGTTAGGTAGAGTCTTGGTGCCCTCAGGAATGGTGCTCCACAGTATGAATGGAAGGTCAGCCTAGTTAGCACTTAAACCAGCGTGCCCCTCACCTGTCACTGTGTGCACAGTCATCTAGAAAACCCGCACAACTTCAGGCGAATGTAATTTTTTTTTACTCTGTTCCATTTCCATAGTAATGCAAATGTGCACACAGGAACCATTTTGCACATGTGTGTGGATGTGGAGGGCATGTGGGGAGGCTAGAGGTGGATATAGGGTGTCTTACTAAATCACTCTCCTTACATTTTGAGACAGGGTCTTTCACTGACTCTGGAACTTACAGATTGGGCTAGACCAATCTTTGTATCCTTGCTTAAGGCTTCTGGAAGGAACAAGAACACCCCTCCATGGTGTGCTCCATCATTCACACCCCCCAGGTCCCAGTGGCTTACTCTTGCTCTTTACTGATATGTAAAGGATGTTTATGGGATAGGCTTTAATAGATCCAGCCCTGCCCAAAACATTATACCATGCTCAACTTTGAAAATGAGAGAGAAATTGTGTGTTGATACCAGAAATGTGATGCTGAGATAGCCAGAGTCATGATGGAGGAACATGAGAGGCTGAGCAAGGAAGAGAGCGCCGCAGAAGACCAGCGCAACAAGGAGAAGGCGCAGTACTTCCTGGACCTAGAGAAGCAGCTGGAAGAGCAGGAGAGGAAGAAGCAGGAGGCCTACGAGCAGCTGCTCAAGGAGAAACTCATGATCGATGAAATAGTGAGAAAGATCTACGAGGAAGACCAGATGTGAGTGAGTGTGCCACAGGGTCCTTACCTGCCTGAGGTGTGGGTGTATCCAGGTTTTCTTACCTGTCTGAGGTGTGCGTGTACCCGGTACACCTGAGCATAGGGTGTAGACCAGGGTTGTTGTGAAGACAGGACAACAACCAGTACATAGCTAGTGCTCAGTAAGCTTTAGCTGTGATCACATACGTTGAGACTAATTTTTGTCAGCATGATTAATAATGAGCTAATAAATGATAGATGCTTATGTGACTAACTAACCAAAGTCACTCTTCTTAAATCTACCCACATCGTATGTCAGAGGACATGTTTCTTGATGTATTTCCTTGGTAGATAGTTCACTTATGGAGCACTACAAGGCTCATGTTGACTGACTGTAGCCTTTTTGAAATGAGATGATGAAAGCCTCATTAGGGGGCTAGGACAATGGCTCAGGTGGAAAAGCACTTGCCATGCCAACACGAGGGCCTGAGTTCTGATCCCCCCGGCCCCCCCCCCCCCCCCCCCCCGTGTGGTGGTGCATGCCTACAATCCCCACACTCGGGAGGCGGAGATGGGCGATCCTGGGCAACCTGGCTAACTTGAGTAGGTGAATTGGTGAGCTCTAGTTCATCGAGAGACCCTCAACCAACAGATAAGGTGGAGGGCGACTGAGGAAGTTTGAAGGCACCAGCCACCCACCTCTGGCCTCGATATGCACTTGCACACACACATGCACACATACACATACGCCTTCATTAGGGGGTTAGAGGAGAGAAGCATTTTCCTAGAGTTGTACCTAGTTAAGTCACACAGAAGATATCAATATGTTTGCTACATTAATTAATTAGATTAAGACTATAAAACAGGAGAGGTGTTCCCCACATTTTTATCAACAGAAGGAACTTTTTTACATTTTGACATTTTAATTAGTATTTCTATAACTAAAAAAACCATACCATAATTGCTTTTTAGGGAAAGACAACAAAAATTAGAAAAAGTGAACGCAACTCGAAAATATATCGAAGAGTTTCAGAAAGAGCAAGCTCTCTGGAGAAAAAAGAAACGAGAGGAGATGGAAGAAGAGAACAGGAAAATCCTCGAGTTTGCCAACATCCAGCAGCAACGAGAAGAGGACCGGATGGCCAGAGTGCAGGAGAGCGAGGAGAGACGGCTCCAGCTGCAGAACGAGGTGCGCCATGAGCTTCCCTTCCTGAAGCTCTGCTCGCCATAAGGTCAGTCACAGGCTCTGGGGCCGTAAACACGTGTGTTTCTGCAACATTCAACAGCTGGCTCGGAGGCTGGAAGAAAGGCTGCGGCAGCAGGACGACTTGGAGCAAGTGCGACAGGAGCTGTACCAGGAAGAGCAGGCGGAGCTCTGCAAAAGGAAACTCAAAGTAGGTCCAGGAAGCATGTCACCTGGGGAAGCCGGCGGAGATGGCGGGGCTCCAGCCAGGCATGTCAAGAAGGCAGCCTTTCACAAACTGTTCACATGCCATGCAGGCCATGAAATCAGGCTGAGTGTGTGTGGAGAGACCAAATCAACTTCACGACAAGAGACTTTTAAAAATA
Organism: Zapus hudsonius; assembly: GCA_004024765.1. Classification (NCBI taxonomy): domain Eukaryota; kingdom Metazoa; phylum Chordata; class Mammalia; order Rodentia; family Dipodidae; genus Zapus; species Zapus hudsonius. Next base: position 11,734 of record PVHP010013592.1, read on the forward strand.
TTTTTATTTATTTATTTGTAAGCAGAGAGAGAGAGAGAGAGAGAGACAGACAGACAGACAGACAGACAGACAGACAGACAGACACAAAAAGAGAGAGAGAGAGAGAGAGAGACAGAGAATGGGCATACCAGGGTCTCAAGCCGCTGCAAACAAACTCCAGATGTATGCGCCTCTGTATATCTGGCTTTACATAGGTGCTGGAGAATTGAACCTGGGTCTGCAGGCTTTGCAGATAAGTGCCCTTAACTACTGAGCCATCTCTCCAGCCTGGAATTTTTGTTTTTAATCAGAGTAAGTTGATCTTGTACATATTATTGTCCTGAAGGGGTAGGGACCCAAACAGTAAAGCTGCATGGTACATGAGGCGGAACTGGCGGGAATGAAGAAAGACGTGAACAAACCCACAGTGGAAGAGTTCAGTACTCTTTATCATTAATTAGTGTGTGTGAAGCATCCTCAGGAATATGGGATGGTGCTGAACAGGGCCAGATGACTCACCCAACTGACATAGAACATTCCACCCAACAACGGCAATCAAGCATACACAGAGCACTGGTCAGATGGCTCTGTTGTAGGACCGAAGTGAATCTCAATACATTTATGATTTGTTTTTTTTTTGGTTTTTCGAGGTAGGGTCTCGCTCTAGTCCAGGCTGACCTGGAATTCACTATGTAGTCTCAGGGTGGCCTTGAACTCACAGCAATCCTCCTACCTCTGCCTCCTGAGTGCTGGGATTAAAGGCGTGCGCCAACACGCCCGGCTTATGAGGTTTTATAGTAAAAGTAACATTTTATGATTCCAGTCAGATTAAATAAGAAATCAGTAAGTTTGTTGTATTTAAACATATTTCTGGCTGGATTGAGTAAAGGAAGAAATGATGAAAATTAGATATTTCAAATTGAATAATAATGAAAGGACAATATACTAAAGAATGCAGGCTGTTTATCTCCTCAGTTACATGTGTTAGAAAAGAAAAGTTAAAAGGTCATGACTGTATGTTCATAGGAACATTTGTAAATAAATATTCATGCCATTATTCATAATAGAAAACTATGGAAGTAACCAAAATGTCCATCAACTAGTGAAGGTATAAACAGAATACAGCATGTGGACCTTTAGTCATGTCCTAAAGAAATACTCAAGAATGTTTAGTGTACGGGATGAGAACGCTTTAGAGGTAGTAGCTTTTTCAAGAGATTGGTGCACGGGTATGTTGTCCCTTGCAGTGACAGCTCTAGGAGCCTAGTGACAGCTCTGCCTTCCCTAACCAACTGGACAGTGACTGGTGGGTGGCTGGCGAGCTGTTCTTTTTGGTCTTCTTTGGAAGGTTCTGGAAGGTACTGTATGAGAAGGGCTGAGCCTTGGGTGGGTGGTGGTAATAGCTCAGTGTGTGCCCTATGTCCCCCTGTTGGCTTGCTTCTCACTGCTCTGTGCTGGGACCACCTTCCCCACGCAGTATCTGCTCACAAGTCCTGGTCAAGGCTGTGCTGCCTGAGGAGAATTCAGATGTTACCAGAGTAGTTTCACAGTAAATTATTCCAACATTTGAAAACCACGCACTAGGCTTTAGAACACAGAAAAGGACAGACACCCGAGGCCCTTACCACCCAGCCAGCAGAATGCTTAGCCAGCCTTCTAGAGAGGGCATGACATGTCCATAGTTGAGAAGTGTCTTGTTTGGCCAAGCATTTTCCTGGGTTTTAGCCATATGTTTTCACTGCTGGATTAAATAAGAACTTGGTATGGGAGATGGATTCCCAGAAAGACCAACAGTACAATTATCCCCACAAAGAGTAAATTCCTATGTGCAGAATTATGATAAACTTGAGGGGAATTCCAAACTAAGGGCACAATAAGCCTGTCTCTGAGCCTTTGACTTGTATTTGATACATAACAAATAAATACAAAATAAATGTTTTAAACACATTAGGGCCCATTAGTTCCTCAAAGAAAAATAGGTCCGCTAGGAATTTATTTGTAAGAGGGGAAAGGACACACATAAGTGAATAAAATTAAGTGACAGCCAATGCGGGTGTTAAGAACTTTTGTTACCTGGAGTTTGTGTGAGCACCGGGCAAGGTTGGATAGATGAAAAGAAAACCCTTTTAGCCGAACAGATAGAGGAGGACAAAGCAAGAACAGGAAAATGCAGTTAGAAGAACTGAGGTGTTAGTGCGTGGTTACAGTAAAGTTATATTTCCTAGTATGTTTGAAACTGTTCACAAATATTTGGAAAATAAAAATTTGTAAGAAAGCTATGTCAGGCGAATTTATATTTCCTTGAAAACCTTCTAGTTGTCATTACTAGATTAATGCTTTTAAGTTGTAGAGAAAGAGTAGAAGGAGAATTTGTAGATAGAAATGAATAAATCAGCTTTGACTTCCTAAAGGGAAGAAGTTGGAGACTCGGGACCATGAGGTTTGGATAGTGACTCGTGGATATAGTACAACCTTAACAGACCAAGAGGAGTAAATGCAGGTGTGCACAGCGATGCTCACATTAGCTGTTTTCAAAGCAGTCGCATGCCAACTGGGAGTTCAGAAACAAGGTAACAGGTACATATAAATCACAATTTAAAAGAGGGCTGGAGAGATGGCTTTGTGATTAAGGCGTTTGCCTGCAAAGGAGAAGGCCCCGAGTTTGAGTCCCCTAGTGCTCACGTAAAGCCAGATGCGCAGGGAGGAGGCACACGTGTCTGCAGTTTGTTTGCAGTGGCTGGAGGCCCTGGTGTGCCCATTCTCTCTCTGAAATAAATAAAATATATATTAAAAAAACAACTAATAGAAGGGAGCCATGGCTGAGTGGATAAAGCACTTGTACCTGAGTACGAGAAACCCTGCCTCAATAAATGAAGTAGAAGGCAAGACTGCCCGGAAAGTTGTTCTCTGTCCTCCACATGTGCCCCGTGGCATGTACACACACGTACGAACAAGTGCGTACATACCTGTATGGCCCCATTTAAGTGGGTTTAGAAGGGTGGGGCAGAATGTCATGAAAAAGCTTAACTTCTCAGTTTGAGATTCACGCTTGTACTGAGTGTCACTAATCCGTCCTCTGAGATGTGCGCTAACTATGCCCTGTGTCTCTGCAGGAAGAGGCAGAGGAGAAGCTGAGGAAGAGGAAGGAGATGCAGCAGGACTTCCAGGAGCAGATGGCCCTGAAGGAGCTGGTGCTGCAGGCTTCCAGGGAGGAGGAGGAGGCCTTCAGGAAGAGCATGCTGGCCAAGCTGGCCGAGGATGACCGCATCGAGCTCATGAATGCACAGAGGCAGCGGATGAAGCAGCTGGAGCACCGGCGCGCCGTGGAGAAGCTCATTGAGGAGCGGCGCAGCCAGTTCCTGGAGGACAAGGTCGGGAGGAGGCTCAGTCCACCTGCTCACCTGCTGGTGTCCCCAGCAATGTCTGATATATATGTTCGAATGTCTGTGTGTGTGCGATGCATGATTACAACGGTGTGGGCATGTTGGTATAGCAGAGGAAAGCGGCAGATCATGGATGCCGTCTGTAATATTTTAAGAAGGGACTTCTTCCAAGAGAAGAATTAAGAAATGCTAAGCTTGGCATCTTGAGATGATTCAGGGAGCAGCGTTGAGAGATGGTGTCTGAGACTGGTGCTTGGGAGACTGCTAAGGAATGTCTTGAGTCCCAGTGGCAAGAGTGAGTGCAACATGCAGACGGAGAGGAAATGTGCAGAATGATCTGGAGAGGAGACTTAAGGCTACTGCAAATAACATTCCCTCCAACATCAATACAGGGTGATATCCACTATGCGTCTGGCTTTATATGGGTACTAGGGAATCAAACCCAGGCTGGTAGGCTTTGCAAGCAAGTGCCTTTAATCATCAGGCCAGCTCCTCAGTCTAGTTATCATGATTTTTAAAAATTTCACCATGTCCCTTTCTTGCTTAGGCCTCAAAATCTCAACTCCTTAGGCTTGATATAGACCAATCATGACCTAATATACCCTCTAAGGGAGGTCATTCTCTATGAGCACGGTTTGCCTGCTGCACCGTAAATACCTTATAAATGTTGGATTAGGGAAGACAGTCAGCTGCTAGCCAGTGATCAAGAAGGCAGAAAATGAAAAGACTTAGGAGTGTGCAGAAGACAAAACCGTGAACACTTCTTGCCTTCAGAAGCAGTGATGAACCCTTGGCTAGTGGGCAAGTGTTGGTCAGAAAGCTCGTGGGGACGTCAACAAGACGTGTGCAAATTGCAGCGAGATTAAACTACCCAGTGCCTGTCCTTACCCACTTTACGCATTGATGTTTCCCTAACCTAACCCCTAAAGAAGTAGGCTTAGCTCATGGGGCAATAGTTCAATATTTTTGTTCTTGCCCCAGAGCAAAGGCAGGTCTTAACGATGATAGAACTTAATAATTTATGTAATTATACAGTCCTAAAAGACACAGTGCCATTTATCTATTTCAGAGATGAGTCTAGATTCTGCCTACCTGTAAAATTTTGTATGGCTTAGACAGAATCTGAATAATCCCAGGAAAGTGTTTCCCACCATCTCCCACAGAAATATTCAGACTTTTCCTGAATGTACACGTTGGCTCCACACCTCCCTAAAGCATTTATACTTAGAAAAATTTATAATTGTAGCAAATAAAATAAGGACCAATCCTTAATGTGTTGAACCATATGATAAAGGAAATCCTGTATTATGCCCAAATTAGTCTACATCATTACACAAAAATCTATTAAGTAGGACAGGGGTAGAATTCTTGCTGAACTCTGACGTGCATGAGGCCCTGGGTTCCAACCCCAGCACTGCAGACAGACCAAAATTTTAGTCATAACTGTCCTTGCAAGTCTAAAAGATTAATGATGATAAAATGTATATATATATATATACATATATATATATATATGTATATATATATACACATGAAACATATGTAAAGTAGAACCTCTTCTACCTTCAAGTAATTCCTCAGTTTTCATCATGTAGCTCACTGTAAGCACAATGTTATTTGACATGTTTTCCCTCGATGGCCTTTGCAGCGGCGAGAGCTGGAAGAGTGGCAGCTGCAGCAGAGCAGACAGGGGTGCATCAATGACATCATCGAGGAAGAGAGGTTGAAGCTGCTTAAGGAACACGCCACCAAGTTGCTGGGCTATCTCCCCAAAGTGAGTGAGGTTTGCTCGGGGTGTCACCTTCATGACCTCTAGCAGTGGTGTCAGAACGTCAGAGGGTGTGGAGGTCATTAGCACCAGGGTGATCTTGCTGCACCCGGGCCTCTGCAGGTCAGGCCAGCACTGTGCCCACTGAGCTGCACCCAGGCCTCCGAGCTTCTGCTCTGGATGTTCTTTTCTTTTGGCATGGGCGTTCCAGAAATAAACTGCCCCAGGGCAACTGTGAAACTTTATGTCCTAAAGGTGGTGAATGACATACATGAAAGAAACATGGTCATTGGCAACACCAATGACAGGTACGTGCTTGAAACAAGTCTGAGATAAATCTGCCCTGTGACATTTACTAGGCTTTCAAAGGGCAGTGCAGAGTGAACCTCATGCACAAAATCTAGCCAAGACCAGTCTCCTCACCCCTCATGTCCTCATCTCATGAGGAGCTGTTTCAAGATGAGCAGGGTACAGAATATCCTGAGTCCTTTCCTGTCAGGCAGTGTGAGCAGTAACAGCTGGAGGTATAAGGCAGAAGAGTCCAGAGTCCTATGACAGATGTCCACCCTGACGCTGACAAGTCAGGGACTGAATCAGCCTAAGAATATTCAGAATATATTTGAAGCCATAATTTTGAGAAAATACTGATTTTTTTTTAAAGATTTAGGTATACTATATATATAAAGTTTTCTAAATCTCTTGAACAGATGTCACCATCCTGGATGACCTCATCTCCATGTGTGGTAATCTTGAAATCATCTAGTGATACATTCGATGTCCTGTGGTAACTCCTTGTCTGTTTCTGCGGCAGGGAGTGTTTAAGAAAGAGGATGACATCGACATGCTTGGCGAAGAGTTCCGGAAAGCCTATCAGAAAAGGAGGGAAGTTTCTGAAGAGAAGTGACATGTCTAATCCAGATGTGGTAAAACCTGGGGTTTGGGGTGCTGCCACTAGATGTCCATGTAACTTGTTTCACAGTTCAGTGACAGTGGGAATGAACCCAGTCATTGGATAGTCTAGACCACCACCAAATTTCTTAGTTTGTAAAAATTAAATGATAGAAATTAAACACATGAGTAATTTAACTATAGAATTAGTCATTTTATTTTGTATTTATAAGCCAAAGATGTGACTTCTCTGACGTCAGCGTGTTACAGAACTACATGTGTGCACACACACGTGGACTAAACTCAGGTTCTTCATCCCATCAAGACAGTCTGTTCTTGACAGAAGAGCTATAGTCCAAAGTGAACTCTATTGGAAATGGGCTTCCTTGATTTGGCCAGGAAAATATTTAAAATTTGGTTTTAACACATATTTTGCCGTGTGCTGTGTTATTGATCTTAACTGTACATGAAGAAAGAACTTCTCTCAGATGGAGTTATCATTTTGAGCCAGAGTTAACTCTCCAGAACATAAAATACATTTTTTCTTTTGGCTTAATTGATAGATAAAATTGTACATGCTTATCGTGTTTGGCATGAGGCAGAAGCATATCTACCTTGTGAATGAGTAAATCCATTTACAGTGCATTCATTACCTCACGTGGGGACCATCCAGTGAGGTGGGGAGCACACTCACCTGCTCTTTACTCCTGATTTCTGGACCTCACTCCTCCTCTCTCTCAGTGCCATGCTCTTGTCACCCAGCTGCTGGTGAGTTTTTCCTCTTGAGCAAGGCTCTCCAATACTTGCCTTTCATTGCTCTGCCAGCCAACAGCTTTCAGAACCATGATGTCCCATTGCTGTAACTGACAGGATTTCATTCTCCTTAGGGCTGTGTGTGTGCACACACGTGCATATACACACATACACACCCTTTGTCTTCCACACTTGTTTTAATTGGCTGAGGTGATACCTCATTGTGGCTTTACTGTTACTGGTGGTGTTGAGCATTTTGTAATGTACTTGGTTATTTGTGTATGTTCTTCAAGAAATGTTTACTTTGGTCTTTGGCTCGTTTTAATTTTTTGTTGCTTTCTTGCTATTCCTAAGTTTATCTCCTCAGTCTGTTGTTTCTTTTGCTGGGCAAAGGAAAAAAAGTTTTCACTGGGGCCTGCGCTTCTGCGGCCATACTAAGAAACAGTTACAGGCTAGATCAGGGGTCTCTGGCCTTTCAACACTGCATTGCCATGTACTAATGTGTTGAGCCGTAGTCATAGCTACCATGGGACGCATATTGCCCACATGCCCAAGGTTACATGGACATGCCTAGCCCAGATCAACTTCTTTTAATGTCTACTTTAGCTGGTTTATATTTTTACTTTTGTCTTGAATCTGTTTGTATTATTTAAAAACAATTATTTTCAAGAAGAGACAGAGTATATGGGCATGCCAGGGCTTCTTGCCACTTCAAACCAACTCCAGATGCAATGTACCCCTCTGTGCATCTGGCTTTACTTGGGTCCTAGGGACTCGAACCTGGGCTGTCAGGCTTCACAAGCCTGCTGAGTCATCGTCTCTCCAGCCCTTCAGTTGAGCCTTGCATGTGTTGAGAGCTAACAGTCTGGCATCCTACAGGGAAGTATTGGCTTTCCTAGCGCCATGTTTTCAAGGGTTCTTTCCCCCACGGAGTGTTCTTGGCACCTTTGTCACAATGGTTGTAAATGGTTTATTAAATGGTTTATTTCTGAGTTTCCTACTCTGTTCCATTGGTACAAGTCTGTTTTTCTTTTTTGCTGTGCCATGCTGCTTTGATTGGCTGGGCTTGGTATAGTGTGCTTTGAAGTCAGGTAATGCTTTGCCTCGGGCCTTCCTCTTTCTTCCTCAGGATCACTTTCTCTTGTGGCTCCATGTGAAGCACAGGGTGCTTTCTCCTTCTGAAGGCGGCCGTGTGTGGTGGGACGCTCTGGGTGGCATGGGTGGCAGCTCTTCTAGTCCATGAATGTGGCTTCTACAGATTCCTCGTTGGTGTGTTTTCGGTACTGACGTCTCTACCTCATTTAGTCTCGTGTGCTTCATCTTTTGGTAGCTATTACAATTTGGATTAATTTTTTGACTTTTTTATACTGTGAAATATTATTAAAATATTACTATTTTTCTCCCCTTTGTGCTGGGGGTGGTGGTGCTAGGGCTGGAACCTAGTCTTATGCGTACAAGGCAAGTGCTCTACCACAGAGCTACAGCCCAGACATAGGTTTCTGTCATTCCTTTTTTGCTGCTGATTTTTATATGTTGATTTTGTATCCTGTAACTTTACAAATGTATTTGGTCTAAAAGACTTTTTATATAACATGGTTGTGCAGTTCATTGATGTTTCCTTTTTCATTGAACTTTATGCAAGTATTCTTTTTGTTGCTAGTTTAGATAACCATTTGCTAATTTTATTTTTTTTAAAATTATTTCACACAGGTTGAATATACTGTAAATGTCTGGGACTAGAAGTGTGTCAGGTATTTTTCCCAGATTTTGGAATATTTACACATGATGGGCTCAGGAAGTCCTAGCTTACACCTTGCTCTGTCTCCCAGAACATAAAATAGTTTCAAGTGCTACATAGTGAATTTCAGGTCAGCCTGGGCTAGAACAAGACCCTACCTCCAAAAACAAAAACATGAAATTTCTAGTGCATTATAAAGTCTCAGGAAGGGGTGAACAGGTTGTAAAGAGTCAAAAGTCAAATTCTTACTGTTTCATTTTATAAAATTATTTCCTTTTTTGGGCTGGAGAGATGACTTAGCGGTTAAGGTACTTGCCTCCAGTGCCTAAGGCCCTAGGTTCAATTCCCCAGGTCCCACATAAGCCAGACCCACAAGGTGGTGGCCCTAGTGCTCTCTCTCTCTCTGCTTGAAAATGAATGAATAAAATATTTAAAAGCTTTAAAAATTATTTCCTTTTATTACTAAACAATTATATATTAAAAGAGACCAGTTTTGCAATATGGCTTTATCTCAAAATGTCCTTTCCAGATACTCTGGTCATTTAAACAGGGCATTATTTCAAGTAGTTGACTTCACAAATAAGTAATGGAAAGTAAAGATTAATGAAACCATTTTAACTTGTTTATGTGAATAAAGTGAAATTAGCACTTATGCATTTTCCCATTCCAGCGCCTTCATAAACTCCTCCTCAGTGAAGGACAGCATCTTGGCAGCTTCTATATGCATCTGTTTTTAAGAAAGTATTGCCTTATTAGTAACAGTAAACCACAGGAAAAATACAAGGGGATGTGGATGAGACATTCTCAGAATACAATTTCTGTTGTTGCTTCAGTAAGGAACAACAATGTTTGGTATTACCAGTCAATATCTCAGCTCTGAAAAGGAACACAACCCCCAATCAAGTCACTCTTGTATGGGGGTCTTCTGGAATTTATATGTGCCAGTTACTAATTCATGTGACAATGCTGGGGTGACACATGGTATTACATAGGTTAGACTTCCCATGTGTGACGTATCATTTAGACAGGTGTCCAAGATGTCAACATGAAGTAAAACTACTAAGTACTGATGAGTAGGAAGGTCCAGAGACTGCAAGCTAGCTTCCACTCTTAGACTCACCTTCTGCCTCTTTAAAACATCAATTAATTTCAATTGTTTCTTGAATCCTATCATCAATTCTCCTTTTTGTTTTTCTAGCTTCTTGTTTTCTGATTTTAGCATTTCAATTTTTTTAAGTTCTTCATCTGCTGTATCCTACAAGGGAAAAATTACATGTATTAATGTTTAGCTGAAATAAAAATTTTTAACCAAAATTTCTTTGAATTATTAAAATAGCTTTTGATCATTATCAGATCTCTCATTTAAAAAAATATTTTATTTATTCACTTTCAAGCAGAGAGACAACATACCAGGGCTGCCACCTTGTGGGTCTGGCTTATGTGGGTCCTGGGGAATTGAACTCGGGGCCTTAGGCACTGGAGGCAAGTGCCTTAACCGCTGAGCCATCTCTCCAGCCCAGATCTCTCATTTTAACAGATAATAATTCTAATTCCAGCAGTGGTAAAGTGGCCAGTATCTGGCCAGCTTTGAGCATACAAATTTGGTCAATAGTAGGCAGAACCCAAGGGATGGTCTCTTTAAAAAGGCACATTGGTTGGGATCTGCTTTTCCTAAGAGCACCTTCCAGTTTGTGGGAACAGACAGGGGACGGACCTCAACCAAGGAAGTAGCCTCAAAGGACTGGAAACGCAGAGCCAGTTGAAGATGATTTGCTCTACCACCTTTAAATAGATTCCTTTAACTTTACAACTAGACCGTAAGACACGTTAACCACAAAACATCTACAGAACACAAAACATAGTGAGAAGGGAACCAAAATGTGTCATTATGAAAAACCATTTAACCACAAAGGAGGCAGGAAATGGGAGGCAAAAATCAGACATATAGGAAACAATGAACAAAATGCCCATAGGAAGCCCTTCGCTACCAATAATTAACTACAAAGGGGTTAAACATCCCAATATGCAGATTAGAAAAATGAATTTAAAAATGGGATCCAGCTAAATACATTTAGTCAAAACTGTTAAGAGGCAGGAACATTGTAGAACACAATATAAGAACACAGGGTAGGTTCTCCCAAGACATTCCAAGTGTACATACACCACACACCAGAGTGCTTAACCACACACAACGAACATGAACATCCACTTTCAGGTGAAGCGCAGGGATAAACAGCAATGACTGAAACAGTCTCTTCCTCAAGTGCACCTGGACTCGGTGCAGGATAGGTCACGGCAGACTACAAACAAATCTTCAAAGGAGTAAAGTCATGTGTCGTATCTTTGCTAGTCAGTGGGGTGAAACCTGAAGCTGACAACGTGGAAACCAAGCGACAAGAGTGGACGGTCAGCTGTGTGTCACGGTGACAAAATGTCTGAACTTTTAAGAAGAGAAGGTTTATTTTGCTCACAGTTTGAGAAGTTTTAGTCCAGTCACTCATCTGTGTTGCTTTAGGCCAGAGCCAGCCCAATACACGCAGAGGAGGAGTTAACCCTTAGACAGCTAGGAAGCAAAGAGAGGGGAAAGGGCTGAGTTCCTAGGGTACCCACCTAACCCAGGTGGTTAGGTTTTGCAGGCAAGCACCTTACCAGCTGAACCATCTTTCCAGCCCCTTAAACATTTCTAAGGTGGCCCCTTGGTCCGCAGTCCTGAGAGCCTCAGCTCTGTCCCCTCACTTGGCCTGTCTCCTGCTATGCGCACACTCCTCCTCTCAAGGTTTGCCATCCGTCCCCTTATCAGCTGAGCCTTTCTTCTACCTGGCAGACAACTCAGATGATGCAGTGCTTGACTGCTTATCTAAACCCACCTTCCGCACTCCCCGATAAAGTTCATGACCCTTTGAAAGGTGTGCCTCCTCCCCAAACACACCACATACGTGTCTCATTCTGTTAGCTGAAGGGCCTTCCAGATACGTCAGGAAGAATTACAAAGTTTCTGTTCCTAAATGAAGTGAGCTGCCATATTTTAAGGAGATTTCATGCAACCATCCAAGCAGCAGGCCAGGAAAGGCCTGTTAAGCTTTCACCCTTCCTCCCTTCGGTGGGTGGACAGCTCTGAGGACTGCTGGCTGCAGCTCACAGATCTCCTTTCAAAAATCACTTCAGGGCTGGAGAGATGGCTCAGCGGTTGGGGCACTTGCCTCCGGTGCCTGGGGCCCCGGGTTCAGTTCCCCAGGACCCACATGCGCCGGATCCACAAGGTGGTGGCCCTGGTTCTCTCTCTGTCTTTCTCTCTCTCTGTATCTGTCTGCTTGAAAATGAATAAATAAAATGTTTAAAAAAAAAAAAAAGTCACTTCAAAGCCACATGTGTTTCCTGGCCTCCACAGAGCCTGTCATTAGACCTTTGACTTTCTGATGACAAGGTGATCTTGTTCTAGTTTATGGGAACTTCACTTGTTCCTTATCATATTGTAAAACATACAGACATGGGTTATTTCAATTGCTTACCTCACCAGAATCATGTCTAAACCAATGAGAAGCAAGACAAAGGATTCCATGGGAAGACAGTGCCTGCTCTCACAAAGCATAGAGATCCACCCCAAGGGAAACATGCCTCGAAGTTAGCTTAGTGGGTAAAGTATGAGGACTGACTTTGAGTCCTTCGTGCCCCTGGAAAAGCCGTGGGGAATGGCTGTGCAGTGCTGGGAAGGCCTCTGGCTGAGTGGGCGAGCTCTAAGATCAGTGCAAGACCCTGTCTCAAAAAAGTACTGCAGAGAACCTGGAAGACAAGCCATGTCAACCTTTGGCCTCCATGCCAACATTCTTGCACGCATGCACAACTGCACACACTACACACACACAAAACACCCAGTAAAAAAGCAAAAAACTTGAAAAAATATATATAGGTGTTTTTTTTTTTTTTTTTTTTTTTGAGGTAGGGTCTCGCTCTATAGCCCAGGCTGCCTCATGGAGATCCTCCTCCCCCAGGTACTAGGAGCTGGGACTGCAGGGTGGACCACCACACCTGGTTACATAGCCTTTTGGAAATCTGAAGTGCAACTAATTACCTTCAGATCAGAGTCTGCACCTTGAACATATCTAAGTTGTTTTTGCATCTGTGCTTACATGCCAAGTCCCGTCACTTGAATTTTCAAGATGGCTATGTAGATTGAGTCCTCTGTTGTCATGGAGACAAGTTTTCCTTTTTCCTTTCCTAATGTGTGCAACCAGAATTAGCAAGCCCATACTTTCCCTTTTACTTTAACTCCTGTTGAAATGCACCAATAGGAAGGAAATAAGCCTCCGGGAGCATGCTAGTTATCAGTAGGTCTGTAAAGATGACTTAGTCATGTAATAGAATCTCAGCTCTGCCATCCCTGATGGTTTACGGAAGTAACCTTTGTACAGCATGAGTGGCCTCACAGGTGCTATCCTTACAACTCTCCTCAGGTGATGTCACACACTTGCTTCCGCTAATAGACACATTAGAGGACCAATGAAAGTCCTCCTATTTCTAGTAAGTGTTAATGATGTCATCGGAATATGGAATGAGGATAGCTAACTATTAAATGTTGTTGTAAGGGAACGATCTCTACTGTGTTCCCCTTGTGCCTTTCAGGTCGAAACAAAACTAAACACTAATAGTTGACATCTATAGAGTGGCTCTCACTGTCATTTACTCCACAGACACTCAAGGCCCCAGATGTCTGCACCTATGCAGGTGATCCTCCAGGAACAGCAGTTGGGGACCAGCCAATGCTGGCCAGAGCCACAAGTGCTAAGGCGCAGCCCAGCGATCTGTATTCCAACCAACCCTCCTGGGACCACCCTGTAGGACAGCCCTCACTTTATACACTAGGAAATTGAGTCAGAAGAATGAACAAACTTGAGGAACTGAAGACACTTCCTTCACTGCTTGTCCTTAGCCCACAGACACGTCTGGCATACACTGTAGGCATCTGCAAAGGCTGTGCGGAGAAATGAAGGAATCCTAATGATTACACCAGCCCAAGCATGTAACCCTGTCTTTGGGAAAATGTGTGCATTGCTAAGTATTTCCCCATGAGAAAAATTTTCATTGTGATGTCAAGACATCAAGACTTGTACTTTCAAGATTTTCAACGCCTGAGTAAAGAAGGAAGCTCCCAGTGAGCATGCCCAGAGCTGCTCAGTCTCTGCCTACCTTGTTGTTTTGCCTCAGTTTACTTAATTCCAGTTTGTACTTTTCTGCTTCTTCTAGCGCTCGATTCAAGCGGACCTCTGTGGTGCTGTGACTGGCGGCCGCCTGCTTTTGTAGTCGTTCCTTGTTCTCTAATTCCTGGGTGAGCACGACAACATGGAAGTTAGATGTCACGAGTTCACTTGTTACATTTTACACCATCACTTTTTCATGTGCATAGTGCTCGCTCACATTTGTGTGTACACGCACACACTGCTAGAAGCTGAGCATTAAGTGCTAAGTTCCCAGAAAATTTTGCCCCAAACTGGTATTTGAAAACTAGATCCTAAAAGTTGTAGTTGTGAACTCTGCTCCACTACAATGTAAACCTTCTGTCTTAATTTCTGTGTTCCCAGCACTCACCAATGATGTCTTTACTACACTGAACTTACTTTGTACCATAGAACCCACTCTCTCTGTCCCTATAAGGCCTGGACCAGAGCCTTAAATGATGCAGGTGCTCCATCAATACTGTGGCAATGAAATGCCCATGAATGTGGCTGCCTGCAGTCTTGCATTTTCTCTCTTGGCTGTATCACTGCCTCATCTTTAGTACTTGTCTCCGTGGCTTTAATAATTAAGGGAAAACAGAAAACAGAACGACATGCCTGCTGTTCCCCGGGTGGGTTGCTAGCTCCTGCTCACACGGGTGTCTGTTAGCTGCAAAGCCCACACTTGAGACAGACAGTCAATCTCTGCTCTTCTCTTCTTGTGGGAGACTCACAGCTTCTGCTTCCTTGACCACCACCCAGCCTTAAATCGATGCTGCCCCCTTTTGGGAGCATGAAAAGCACAAAGCAGGAGAAAGAATCGCCAAGAAGGAAATGAAGGTTTTCTATAGGCCCGAATCCTCTGAAGGCAGCACCTGTTTCCAGCCTGCGAAATGCTGACAAGCCAGTCATGTAATACACCTGCAGTTCACGTGTCCACATAAAGGTCATGAAACATCAAGTCCTGAGCTTTAAAGGAAAAAAAGCTAAATAAGAGAGAAAAATCAAGATCAAGAAATAGAAATGAAAAAAAAAGGAAGTAGAAATGTGTAGCTAGGTATGGAGGCTCATCTGTATCCCTAGCACTCGGGAGGCTGAAGCAGGAGGATTGCCACGAGTCTAAGGCCAGCCTGGGCTGTACAGTGAGTACCTCGGAAATACCAAGCCAAACCAGCCCCACATAAAGCCAGACACAAAGTGGCACATGTGTCTACGACCCCAACACATCTATGACAGTGGGAAGGAGGCGGAGCCGGGAGGATGCAGAGCCTGCTGGCCAGCTCTGAAGGTCATTTCCAGTGGCAAGAGACGCTGGCTCAGAGAAGGTGGAGCCCGGGCACCTGGAAGTTGTCCTCTGATCTCCCCACGTCCACCATGGCATATATACCACTGTCCCACATTAAAATCTAGTATAACAGGCCAAGAGGACCTGGCACACTGCTCACAGGGACACAGAAGACGGGTGTCTAGGACACTGCTAGCAGTTGTGATGGGGAAGGCCGGCCTTCAGTAAATAAGCCAACTGTTCTAGCCATGCTGTCAAGAGGGAAGGAAGGACAAGCCTCAACAAACACATGACGGACAGACTTCGGTGCTCCGGAGGGAGGATAGCAGAGCTGGGGTACGCTGCACAAGCCACTGAATTGCACATTTCCAAGGAGATGGAATATGGTTTTGAACTATACCTCAGTAGAGTTGTTAAATGAAGCTTTTCTGGTTAAGGGGCAGTTTTCAGCACACTCTCATAACTGAGCAGCCGGAAGTGGTAGGAGACAGAGGGCAGCTGCTGCACCTTTGCGTTACATGAGGACAGAACAAACGTTTACCCTTTCTACCGCCGACAGCTGCTGCTGTAGCCTGTCACATTTCTTGTTTGCTTCTTCAAAAAGACTTTTGTATTTTCCCATCTGGGACTGCTGCATGCTCACTGTTCGCTGCTGGTTCATACATTCTTCTTCCAAATTTTTCACTTGAGACTTCAAATCCTGGATTTCATCCTCCTGTGATTAAGAAATTAAAAAGCATGTGAAAAGTGTGCAAGATTTGGTATCAAAACATAGATGGTTCAGAGAGTCTTTGATGAGATATTTACACCCAATTAACAGAGAAAAACAATACAGTCCACATTCATCTTCAGAAATGGAAGTCGGATATTTATGGTGATTCTTTTTTATACAGGGTCATAGGCTGACCTCAAACTTGCTATGTGACAGAGGATGACCTTGAACTTTTGCTCTTCCTGCCTCCACCTCTGGAGTGCTGGGATTGCACCATGCCCAGGTGATGTGGTGCTGGAGCTAGAACCCAGGGCTCATGTATGTCAGGCAAGCACTCTCCTCAGCCTGTGTGTTGTTAATAGGTCACCTGGTAAATCTAAAATGGGAAACTCTAACTACAACAAACTTTAAAAGTTTTTTAACTTTGTGATAATTCGTGTCAGAAAAAAGTTTGGTATTTATATATAATTTCTGGAATTAAAACACAACTATGGATTATATCTAAACAAAGCAATGCAGGAATATAATCAGAACTCCCCCCCCTCCCGGCACCTCTGGCAAAGCGTTTTTCCTGAGGGCTCATCAGAACTCACCTTTCTATTACATTCACACACAACCTTATCCAGCTCCTCCTGCATGACACGCAGCTTGGCCTTGAGGAATCTGATCTGTGCCTCTGTGGATTTAAAGGGTTAACTCAGTGAGTTTGCTGAATCTAAGACATCATCAGTTAGAAGACAGACCATACTTTATAAGGAAAAATGCCCAAAATAGGCAGTCTAGGGGCTGGGACGATGGCTCAGAAATGAAAGGTACTTGCTTGCAAAGCCTGCTGGCCTGGGTTCAATTCCCAAGCCATCCACATAAGCCAGATGCCACAAGTGACTCAGTGTCTGGTGTTCCTTATAGTAGCGAAAGGCTCTGGCATGCCCATACACGAACACTCGCCTAGTAGAGCCCTGTTAGGTCACACTGGAGACATTACTCCTAATGTGAGGTGAGTGAGAAGTCCGTCCTTTCGATGGACAGCGAGGAATGATCCACACCTCACCACGGGAGTGAGGAAAGAAAAGGCGGCAGGGGCAGAAACCCCATCTAAACACCTGACCCCCAAGTTGGCACACTGGATTCACACTCACCACACTGGTCCAAAATATATAGAACAATTTACAGTGGCCTCAGATTGGTAATGTCCAAGTGTTTGGCAAAAACAGACATGTCCTCAAACACAGCTTCGAGTCTTACCAAGCAGCTGGTCTGTGCTCCCAACCTGTCTCCAGGGCTTCTCAGCCCATGCTGAGCCTCTCCAGGGAAGCCCCCCAGAAAGAGTATTCTCCCCTGATAGGAGAGCAGGGAAGGAAGGCCCAGCCAGGGAGCGGCACTAAGTGGCACGTAAGGGTTCCGTAGGGGTCTATTCTGTGGCAGGGCCTGGAAGGCACCTTGAGAGAGGGAAAGGCAAGGCAACTGACTTCCTGCTTTATTCCCCTCCCCCCAGGTGCAGTGGTGGCTTAGGTCACCAGATGCTACCAGTAAGTATAAATGGAACACACTCCCTCTGGGACCGAGTCACCTGCAGCTCAATCATCGCAGCACATACAAACCAACGGTTAGGAGTTTTAGAAAATTTTGAAGATACAGTTCATGGTTGTCTAACAAACTGCTAAATTCTCAAATAAAGACATCAGCATTGAAGAGGGGCTGAGTGACTAGAAAGCACAGTCAAGGGCACTGTGTAACCACAGCTAATTCACTGTGTGCACACATTCTGTTGGCTTTTGTTTCAATAACATAGGTGTTCCTCTTTTTAATTATTTATTCATTTGCTTGCAGGGAGGGAGAGGAGAGACAGACAGACAGAAAGCATATGGATGTGCCAGGACCTCTTGCTCATGAACTCCAGACACATGCCCCACTTTGTGTATCTGGATTTCTGTGGGTACTGGTAATCGAACCTGAGGCATCAGGCTTTGTAAGCAAGCACCTTTAACCACTGAGTCATCTCTCCAGCCTGACAAAGGTGTTCCTCTTAATTTCAACAATTTTAGAGGCATTACCGATGACTAATGTAATGCTTTTAGATAGCCTAAACTCAGTATATTCCTGGTGACACACCAGCTCACTTGATCACTGTACCCGATACTACAGCCATTCATTTATTCTTTTCCACACGCAGTAAGTAAAATCTAATCAAAATAAATTAACTCAGAAACTTATTTTGATGAGTCACAGGACATCTTAATTTCACTTAAAAAAGCTCAATAAACTCCAATTTGACCGTCTTGAGTTTTAAATTTTATAATATAAAATATTAAATACCTATGAGAGTAGAGAACCAGCACTTATATTCAACAACTTCAACTCATGACTAATTTCATTTCATCTATAATCCCACTCATTCCTCCCATCACCACAGACCTCGCTTATTCTGACACAAATCTAAACATTACAAATTTTGAAAATATCTTGACTTATTTGCAAACAGAGAGAAACAAACCGAGAGAGAGTGGGCGCACCAGGGCCCCCAGCTGCTACAAAGAAACTCCAGACACATGTGCCACCTTGTGCATCTGGCTTTTCATGGCTACTGGGGATTAGACCTTGGGTTAGGCTTTGCAGGCAAGCGCCTTGACTGCTGAGCCATCTCTCCAGCCCACATCACAAAACTTTAAAGTAAGTTTCCAAATATCTCTTTTCCTAAGCAATTGTAAGAAAAACAAGAAAAACCTACCTGTTCCAATGTCTTCACTAACGCCACAGAAAATGTCATCATCTACATCTTCCGGGAAGCCTTTCTCCTCCAGCTGCCCTTCAATCCTGCTGATCGTCCTGGCCAGAGAGAAGTCTGAGAAGTCCTCTGGAACGGCCACATCATCGGCAGCTTGCACCTCGGAGAGCTTCGGCTTAGCACTAAGATATAAACATATGCTCATATGTAAACCCAACAGAATGGTAGAAAGGAGACACAGCTTTTGCCAGAATAACACATTATAAATGCTAAACGACATTGAAATCTACAGCTGGTACTTGTGAGCACTCCATCCTAAGAGCCTTGGCATATTTCATTTGTTATGAATCGCAGAAAGGTCAGGTTCAACCTGTGGTTTCCACTGTTCGCAGGGCTGGAAGGGAGCTGAAAGCTGCTGTTGCCCTGGCCCCTGACCCCCTGGCCCCAGTTCTCAAAGTGGGAATAACAGCTCTTGAGAAAGAATTATCATTAGCTTGATTGAATTCAATACTGTTTGCCACCTGTGGTGTTTGGATGTGAAATGTCCCCACAGCCTCATGTGTCTGTCAGTTCCCAGCTGGTGGAGAGCCCTGCTGGAGGAGGAGGGTGCTGGGCGGGCCTTGGGGTTTCTCATCCAGCTGGGCGGGCCCTGGGGTTTCTCATCCAGCCAGTGCCAGTGAACTGACTCTGCTTCCTCCAGCTGCTCCTGCCACCAAGCTGAACTAAGCCCTCCCTTCCACGAGCTGCTTCTGGTTGGCTTTTTTTGTCCCAACAATGAAGAGGTAACTGCAATAATGCCTAAGGGAAACACATTCTAACAAGAATCAAAATTAACCAAAAGGTTGAACTTCTAAAAATGTTTAATTATTTGCACACGTGTATGCACACCAGGGTCTTTTGCTGCTGCAAACAAATGCCCACCCGACTATGTATGAGAGGCTAGGGAACTGAACTTGGGTCAGTGGGTTTGCAAACGAGCGCCTTTTACCACTAAGCCCTCTTTCTAGCCCCTGATTTTTTTTTAAACTAAGCAGAGCAAGAAGTGAATAAAAGTCACTTCTGAAGGCACTGAAAATGGGCCAGGTCAGACAGACACGTGGACATGTCAACAAGTTCATGGTTCTGAAAACCTGAGTTACTTTCACCACAGAAGCAAATATTTCAGAGCTCTGCTTGGAACCTCCTTTTATTTAAAAGTGGATATGAAGTATGAAAACAAGACAACCCTTTACAAGTGTGTGATGCAGCACACCTTCTTTTCTTCACTCGATTTTACATTTTTTTCCCTTCCTGCTCCTTCACCCTATTTTTCCCTTTTATTAAAAACAATAAAAACATTTTTTTAAACAATTAAAAGATATAAGAATTAACAAAGATTGTTCAATTTTGTAATTCCATATTGGGCAGGTAACTGACATACACATTTATCTATATCTATATCTATATATCCATATAGCTAGATAGATAGATATTATATAGTAACTTAGGGAGAATAAGTTGGATGGCACAACCCAATCCTCTTTGTTTTCCAGAAAAGTCCCTATCCTAGACAGCCTCGTGGTGACAAGTTCATGCCAAGGACAGGCTCGACCAGCAGAGAGAAAGTGCAGTCATGCTGTGAGCTAACCCACCTGGGCTCAGCGGAGACCTAACAGACGGTCTCTCCAGTACTCACAAACAAGAAGGCTGTTGAGTCTATTTGAGAGAACTGGGTAGCGTGACCAAGAAGCCTTCATTCAAGTCCCAGTTTCAACAAAATTTCTCACTAGAAATAAGTTAAAGTCACTATATTTCTACATTTTTGTTTCAGTGAACACAAAATGTTCACTGCTGCAAAAACATTTCTGAGGAGAAAATAATTGAGGAATGTGGATGAGGCATGAACACTCACTTTATCAAAAGATCTGGAGAAATGGCCTAAACTAAGAATGCTGATACTGTGAATTGTAAAACTAAAAAACCAAGTAGTATTTTAAAAACTGCACTATACCTTGAATTTGTTTTTCTCCCTTTGCTTGCGGAGTGAAGTTTACTTTGAGCCCTGCTTATAGGAGCAATGCCTTTGGCCTTTGGCTACATGAAAAGAAATGAAACGACTGATTAATTACAACCTCATCATTTCCCAACAAAAGCAATTTTGTAAGACGTGCAATTGTTGTTTTGCTACAAATAAGAATTGATATTTCTATGAAGTTGATTTAGTTGTATTTTCAAGAACACGAGAACTGCGTAGTTGGAAAAGAGACATCACCTGGACCAAGAGATTCAGGAAAATGAGTCCCCAAGATTCAAGCATATTCAGCCACTAGGACCAGTTAACAGCTAGCTCTCCTCGCTAGCCCCTTCCCCACCAGGCCTTCCCTGGCCTTCAGGCTCCTGCTCCCTCCCTTAGATCTCTGTGAATGGGACAGCTTGGAGATCCAGGATGCCCTCTATCTGCATAGATTGCAACTCTGTGGACAGTGAGTGATCAACCCTTTCATATGGCCTGCTGTGTAGCTCTGAGTTCCTTTCTCTTTCAGGTCTTTACAGATAAGATTCACAGAGAAAAATGAGGAGCCCTGTTTCCCAAACTCAGTTCACTTAGAATCTTATTTCCTATACTCCAAATTGCTCAGTGAAATTGAAAGACAAAAGTAACTCAAGGTGTTGAGATGACTCAGTGATTCAAAGCGCTTGCCACGGCAGACTCGGGCTGCCCGGAGCCCATGTAAAAGCAGGGCACAAGGGGAGGTGGAGACAGGAGAATTCCAGAATATTGAGGACTGCTAGCCTGGTGCACATAGCGGGGAACAGAGACCCTGTTTCAAACAAGGTGGAAGGTGAGGACTGACACCCCGAGGTGGTCCTCTGACCTCCACACACACGACTCAAGTTCTTTCATGAGCAGCGCTTCATGAGTATTGAGGTTTCTGTTCTATTTCTATCAAATCATACACCTTCTCTCTGTCTTAAATCACACTTCATTCTACAGACTGTAACTACATTCACGGGAAGTTTGGTTCATACCTTAGTTTCTGCATGTAGATGGACCATCCCTCCAGATGACGATACAGCTCTATAGGTCAAAATAAACACCATCCATTAATAATAGAGACACTGAGGCACAAGGAAATTCAACAGTAGTTCTACCGCAATGGGAAAACCTGCATGTACTGCTGTGATTCTAGTTAGCCACATTAACTTGGCATCTATATAAGTTATGAAGTTGATTTCTGTAAGCTAACTATGGACATTTCTAAAATCACATTTAATGATCATGTAGATATGTAATGATCATGTAAATATGTGTACATATAGAATTATAGTTCATGTTAATTCTAGTTACCCACATGTTAATGTATCTTGAATGAGTGTCATAAGAAGGTGCTTTGGGGCTGGCAGTTAGACAGGCACTTGCTTTTAAAGCCTCTGGCCTGAGTATTTTCCAACAGAGTAACCCCGGGTATCGAAGATTATTATAAAATACACAGCGTATGTTTTTGGAGGATTTTCATTGCTCCAACCTGAAATGGATGGTCTCTACGGAATTAACATTTGCATGAGGAGACCGATCAGAATGGATGGCTGAATGTAACCATAACCAAGGGTGCTCGAGAGCCTAAGTCACTCACCTTGTGCTGCAACCACCTTCCCCTTCGCGTGACTGAACCTGAGCGGAAAGAGGTCTCCACCGAGCTTCCTGCTGATCTCTCTAGTTAATGAGCAAAGATTAGTCATTTTGAGAAACCTCCAGAAACTCTATTAAGTGAACATAAACAGTTGGAGTTGCCTGAGGCTACTATGGCCTTACAGCACCGAGGTGTGAGAAGTAAGTTCTGCTTTATTACAGTTTCACTTTTCTTTCATTCCGGGGGAAGGTGCTTCCACTCCTGCTTCCCCACTGCTCAGAGATTTCCACCTCAGGTAGCAACAATGGAAGTTAGAAAGGGGCAAAGAAGTGAGGAGAAAATGTCTCCAACAGAAAAGCTTGTCTCCAAGTCCATGAAGATGCTAAATATGAAAAGCACTAGCGTAAAGACTCGGCAGAGACATTGAGCAACAAGAGTCAACAGGAAATCACAGGCCAAAAGTTCTACCCTTCCTCCCTGGGGCCTTGGGCAGAATACAAGATGAACCCCTCGTTCTATGGTAATGTGAGTCGTCCTGCTTTCCGGCTCCTAGGACAGGCCAAACCAGAACACGTCCCACCCTCTGACCCCCACTGCTGAGGGTCATGCATGCTACAGCTCTTACTCCTAGGCTGTGTGTCCACTTCCCTCTCTGTCCTCACCAACTCCATTTTATGGGCCATGGAGTTAGAGGAGGAATAGGTGAAAGCACCACCTGACTCCCTCAGGGAGGACGCTCTCTTCTAGCCTAGGATTCAAGTTAGGCAGATTTTCAAAATGACCAAGCTCCTGACTCCATGGTGTTCGCTTCCGTTTTCTCAGGCTCTATCCAGTGCCATTACCTCCATCCCAGGTTAATTATCAGTGTTAATTCAACATAATGATTCTTCAGTGTTAACATATTGGTACTAGGAAAGATTATTAATATTAATGTTCAAGTTAATTAGATGATTGGTTCTGATTGGCTTTTAGCAAATGTCCCCTACCAAAGCACAAACATCACTCCACCTCTGCACATGTACTCACGCGCCATTGTGGGCGCTCACACTTTGGGAACCTGTTTGTATGACTGTTAAACTTCGACCTGAAAAGCTAAAAAATTAGCACTTACATGGAAAAACTGTGTATCTACTTACTATAACTTCCTCGGCTTGTAGAACCAGGTCAGCCGTTTTTGCCTCCAACTCTGCATTTAAACGCCTAAAAGTGAAAAATAGTTGATAATAGGGTTACTCTGAAATTCTAACAAAAGTTAAATTCTGTACTTACATTTTTGGTTTTTGTTTTGTTTTGTTTTTCGAGGTAGGGTCTCGCTCTAGTCCAGGCTGACCTGGAATTCACTATGTAGTCTCAGGGTGGCCTTGAACTCACGGCAATCCTCCTACCTCTGCCTCCCAAGTGCTGGGATTAAAGGTGTGTGCCACCACGCCTGGCTCTTGTACTTACATTTTAACAGGTGACCTAATCAACAACTGCCAAGATGTGCACAACTTTGGTTTTTGTTTTTCTAAAATGAACACAGCTACTAGAATCCATGCCAAGCACAACTCTTCCTACCTTCTGGTAGGAACTCAAACAGCATTAAGCCCTGGCTTTCCATCCCTTTTCTTATGCCTTCAGGCAAAGTAACTTAGCTAATAAACTTGGGAAGTGGTGGTGCACATCTTTAGTCCCAGCACTCAGAGGCAGAGGCAGGAGGATGGCTGTGAGTTCAAGGCCACCCTGAGACTACAGAGTGAATTCCAGGTCAGCCTGGGCTAGAGCAAGACCCTAACTCGAAAACCAAGCAACCAAACAAACAAATAAATTTGGGAAGAATAAACTGGGCCAGTTCCACTGGGTTTCAGGATTGCTCTTCCTGCAGGGTCCCTAGAGCTTGGTCCGGCACCGCTTGAGGACAGGGTGGCCAGGGTGAGGAGGTCTGCTGAACCAGGCTGTGGCTCTGTTTGAGAGTGAAATCTGAAGTTTGGGGAGCAGATGCAATATGGCTTGCAACTTCATCAAAATGGAGGATTATTTTGACCTCCACTCGCCACTTCCCACTCCTGCCCCTCTCCCTGGCAAGGAATAAGAAACTATTTACTTGGTCCAATCAAGCCTGTAAGAATGATTCCAATTATTCACTGTCATCATCCAATCAATTTTATTTATTTTTAATATTTTTTCTTATTTATTTGCAAGCAGAGAGAGAGAGAGGCGATATGAATGGGTGCTCCAGGGCCTCTTGCCACTGCAAACGAACTCCAGATGCATGCACCACTTTGTGCATCTGGCTTCACAAAGGTACTGGGGAATCGAACCCGGGCTGTCAGACTGCAAGCATGTGCCTTCAACAGATGAACCAGCCCCCAACCAATTTTATTTTTAAGATTCTCATCTACAGGTCATCTGCTCCAGACTCCCAAGGGGTGTGGTGTTCTCACAGCCACTGGGAGGAATGGCTTTCCCTCCACACACTCTTTCCAATTAGCATCTTAAATGGCTTCACACCCAGTATACCAAAGGGTTCCTACTGTTGGTTCAAGCCTGCCTTTCCGCTATGACGCTGTTAGCACACATGCTCTAAGCATGTAACTTCTCCTGCTGCTGACTGGCAGGCACATGTCCAGGTCAGGCTCTCTGAAGCCTAGTCTACATTCTAGATGTGTTTTTCTTAGGTACGTGATTCAGAGGTAGCAGGACCATCATCCTCATCCCTAAGGAAAGCAGGTGTGTGGGGGGCTGTACCACACCTTTCTTAAAACAGTCTGATGCTCTCTTAAGAAACACCTCAATGTTTTAAGAAACACGTTCATGTTTTAGGGCTACTTTGTTAAAAAGAAAAAAAAATCCAAGAAAGACTTAAAATGACATTTACAGCGATTTTTCAAATCTCCCTAAGAACGACGATCCAGAAAGTAGACCAGGATAACCAAGCTCACTCCTCTACTGCAAACCCAGAATGGGACAGATGACGCGCAAAGAGGAAAACCCCGCCGAGCTCAGCAGACAGGGGAAAAGCCCAGGCACTAAGAATAACACAGCAATCAGACCAGGAGCAGAAGCCAGTGCCTGTGCGCCACAAGGACACCTGCAGACTATGTGCCACAAAGCTACCTATGACCTACCTCATCGGAGCAGAAACCACCCAGGCTTGCTGGAAAGGCTCCTGGGAGTAACTAAGACACTCTGGGGGCTGGAGCCACGGCTCAGCGGTTACAGGCATGATGCAGTCAGTATTTAGAATGGGAAAAGAAAAGGAAGGAAGGAATGAAAGGAGGAAGAAAGGAAAAGAGGGAGGGAGGGAGGAAGAATGGAAGGAAGGAGGGGAGAGGAAGGAAGGAAAGAGGGGAGAGGAAGGAAGGTAGGAAGAAAGGAAGGAAAGAAGAAAGGAGGGAGGGAGGAAGGGAGGGCTACCGCGGAAGGGGTGGGCACGGGAGCGGCAATGCAAGGCTTGGCGGGGAAGGGGGCCGGCACCTAGGGCACCCTGGGAGGGGCTCCTCCTCCCTCCACGTCTGGGCTCCCACGGGCCCAGAGCGCCAGCCGGCCGAGGGTCCCGGAGAGACGACGGGGAGGGGACCCCGGCCCTTACTTGTACTCCTCCTCCCGGGCCAGCAGGTCCTGCCAGGCCGCCGCGGGTCTCCGCGTCCTGGGCACCGAGGACCCCTGCGTGTGACCGCCGCCGCGCGCGCCCCGACCCTCCCGCGCCCCCGATCTCGCCGCCATCCATCCCCACGCGTCACCCCGGCGACGGCGCAGCCTCGCGAGACCTGGTCGTCCCGTCGGGTCTCAGCGCCTCGGCTGGGACTGGAGCCAGGCTCAGTGTCGAGGGGCCCGGTTCGAGTCCCCAGGACCCGCCTATTCCAGATGCATGCACCCACTTGGCGCATCTGGAGGCCCCCTGGTGCCTTCATTCACAATCATTCTCTCTCTCCCTCTCCCCCCTCCTTGCAAATAAATAAAATATTTTTTAAGTAGGTAGGGGGCGGGAAGATGGCTCACTGGGTAAAGTGCCTCACAATGACCTCCCCAGCCCTTACAAAACATTTTTAGAGGTAAATTATTGCAAAGGTCAAGAGATAGAGAAAAATAGTATGCATTAATATTAATCAAAAGGAAGTTGTAGGGCTGGGCTGTAGTTTAGAGATTGGTAGAGTGCTCGCCTACCATGCACTGTGAGCCCTGGGTTGCATCCTCAGCCCGGCAAGGACTCAGGTACAAACAGGAGGATGAAAAGTCCAGTCTTCCATCATCAGCTACCTAGTGAATATGAGGACAGCCTGGGCTACATGAGACCCTGTCTCAAAAAATAAAATGGCTCAGCTGTTAAAGGCACTTGCTTGCAAAGCCTCACAGCGTGGGTTTGAATCCCCAGGACCCACGTAAAGCCAGATGCACAAAGTGGCAAATGTGTTTGGAGTTCATTTGCAGTGGCGGGAGGCCCTGGTGCGCCCATTCTCTCTTGCATGCATGCTCTTTCCTTGCAAATAAATTAATAAAAATATTTTTAAATACAATAGAAAGGGGATCTGGAGGGATGGCTAAGTGGTTAAGGTGTTTGCCTGCAAAGCCTAAGGACTCAGGTTTAATTCCCCAGTACCCACATAAAACCAGATTCACAAGGTAGCACATGCATCTGGAGTTCATTTGCAGCGGCTGGAGGCTCTGGTGTGCCCATTCTCTCTCTCTCTCTCTCTCTCTCTCTCTCTCTCTCTCTCTCTCTCTCTGCTTTTCTCTCTCTAATAAATGAATTGTTAAAAATACAATAGAATGGCTGGGCGTGGTGGCGCACGTCTTTAATCCCAGCACTGGGGAGGCAGAGGTAGGAGAATTGCTGTGAGTTCAAGGCCAGCCTGAGACCTCAGTGAATTCCAGGTCAGCTTGAGCTAGAGTGAGACCCTACCACAAAAAACCAAAAACAAAAAAGAAAAGAAAAGAAAGCTCTAATAACTATATTAATTTCAAACAAAGATGTCTTCAGAATAAAGGAGAAAGAGGAGTATTCCATAAAGACAAAAAACTCAGGCCTTCAAGGGGACGTCGTAACTCTTAGATAACACCAGAGTGTCAAGATGCAAGGAGAAAACACCAAACCCGTTATTCTACATGGAGACTTAACGTGCTGCTCAGTCATGTCTGGTTCAAGCAACAGAACAGTTGCCTTAAACAGCGCTGTTAACCAGCTTGATCCAGTTGTCACGTCAGGATTCCACCCCACACCAGTAGACGCCTTCTCAGGGTCACATGCAACAGTCACCCAGACAAACACATTCTGGTCCATCAGGCTCAAAGAACAGACATTAGTATGGGCTTTTATGACAAAGTGCTCTGAGCCGGGTGGCTTAAATGACAGAAGCCTATAGTCTCACGATTCAGGAAAGTTCATAATGATGGTTGTCAGGGCCAGGCTCTGTTTAAAGCTGTAAGAGGAGCTTTCTTTGTCTCGTTCTATCTTCTCCTGGTGGGCTTGAAGCTTCTCTCTCTCTCTCTCTCTCTCTCTCTCTCTCTCGCTCGCTCGCTCGCTCATCATGTAGAATTCACCCTGTGTATCTCTCTTCACACAGCACTTGGCTTACAAGACTACAGTCACATTGGATTAGGGTCACCCTTTGGCTGGGGAAACATGAATGACCATCTGAGATAGGGCTCCTACGACAGACCCACCCAAGTCTACCTTGGTGGGCCAATGGATCTAATGGGCTTACTTACAAAAATGTGAGTGACCCCCCAAACTGCCACATCACTGAAAAGTTTCACCCCAGCATCGATGGTGACTTCTGTAGCTGCAGGGACAGAGTCTCCCCTCCCAGACTGTATTCTCTAGCAAGTCCCGAAAACCACCTGCGGCTGGGGCAGAATCAGGGAGGTAGGGGAGGGAGAGACTGAGATTTCAGGTGAGGGTCTAAAGTCTCTGTTCCTCCTCTGAGGGAATGGCAACAGGCCTGACCTTGAGGGTCTCTGATAAAGATGGTGACAGCTGTCATGTTTGGAGGACAGTGTGTCACGACACTAATGACTTCATCCTAGTTTGATTACATGGCAAAGATCCCATTCACAGGTACTGGGGATTAGGACTTCGTTATATCTACCTGGAGAACAGAATTCAACCAACATCACAAGCCATAAAAAATTATGTTCCCAGACCAAGGCAAAATGAAGCTATAAACCAACAATGACAAAAGAAGACATTTGGAAATTAATCATGTACTCATAACTAGTATGTGAGCCAAAGAAGTATCAAGAGAAACTTTGGACAATTTTGATTCAATTAAAGGGAAACCTTAACTTACTAAAATGTATTTGATTCAGTGAAAACAGCCATCAAGGGTTAGGTACTTGTAACTGGGAGAAACATTTGTTGCTGCCATCAAATTCTGGGTTTTCAATGTCAAGGTGTCTCTTTTCAAATTTGTTGCAGGACAAAAGATAAAAGATGTGTCAGGAGTGGTGGCAGAGGCCTTTAATCCCAGCACTTGGGAGGTAGAGGTAGGAGGATCGCCATGAGTTCAAGGCCACCCTGAGACTACATAGTGAATTCCACGTCAGCCTGGACTAGAGTGAGACCCTACCTTGAAAAAAACAAAGAAAAAAAAATGAATGTGGGAAGAGTCTTCAAATGATACATGAAAGCATTTGTTTCAAAACACCCTATATTTGTTATTTCTACATACAAGAGATGCCCTACACAAGGGCAGAATATGCATACGTTATATGGCATGGAGTAGAGGTGAAAATGAAGAAACTGTAGCGATAAAGCACTAATGTAAAACCTTGTATATTCTACTCTAGCATAATTCCTGGACAGTTATCAGTCTCTCAGTCTCTGTTCCTCTCTCTTCTTCTTCTTCTTCTTCTTCTTCTTCTTCTTCTTCTTCTTCTTCTTCTTCTTCTTCTTCTTCTTTCTCTCTCTCTCTCTCTCTCTCTCTCTCTCTCTCTCTCTCTCTCTTCTTTTTGCCTTTTCTGAGGTAGGTTCTTGCTCTAGCCCAGGCTGACCTGGAATTCACTATGTAGTCTCAGGGT
>PVHP010013593.1:0-40719 GCA_004024765.1 Zapus hudsonius
CAGCCCTTGAATATTTCTGATCCTTAACATTCCAGAAGGATGCTGGGAAATGTCACTTGGAGTGGAGGTTTGTGAGCCAGGTTGCCAGAGCCTTGAGTTCTCTTGCATGGATTCTGTCTAAGAAAACTGAGCTAATTAATGTGACCAAAGAACGGTGGCTGATGGGGGCCAAGAGAGTGCAGAGCCAGCCGGGGTCCAAGGCTAAGGGCATTGGCTCATGAGGCTGAGCAGTTTAAGTTCAAGATTCAAAACTTACTTCAGTTTTACTTCAGTCATCTTTGGTGTCAGGCAGCTGATTTTGAGGAGGACAAATCCTTCCCATCTGCTGGGAATAGTGTCTCCATTTTATTTGAACCATAGGAACCAGGGAAGAAGAGAGTTGGTTAACTGGAAGACCATAGAGAAAGGGGGATTGTGTGTGATTACTTTGGTCTGTCCAGGTAAGAAAGAGCACAGTAATTAAGTTAAAACTGGATTTCAACTTCATCCTCTGAAGAACCAGTTATAAAATGAATTCATGTGTTATTTCTTCTATCTAAAGATCTATGGTCCCTCATATCTTTTCAAGCAAATCTGACATGCTTTGTTTCAACAGAAGATGATAGAGCATTATAGAAAATGAGCGGAGGAATTTTATAACATTTTAGGAGACTAATCTAGCAGTGTATGTGTGCCTTTCAGTCAGTTCATTGAAACTATGCCCTGTTTTAGAAAATCAGTTCAATCAGACACACCGGGTGTGGTCCTCTTGCCACACCTCCTGGGTGTCTGACTTGAGAATACGGCTATGTATCTTTAAGGCTCAGTTTCAAACCTGCCATATGAGGATCTCAATGTATTCACCTCCCAACGTTTTTCTGAGGAGTCAATTCAACATAAACATATTAAACCCTGTGATCCAGGCTGGCTTTACAGCAAGTTTTCAATAAACAAGTCCAAGTTCAGATAATAACTGCCTCAGATAATAGTAAAATTAATTATGCCATTTGATAGGACGAGACTTGCTCATGATGAGAACCATACATACTGGTGGTCATTTTTTCTCTCTATAGAATCATAATGGCTACATTTTTGAAACTTTAAATGCAAAACTGTATTTGTCCATACTTTCTATATGTAGGTAATTTTTATTGAATTGTCTCATACACCTAGCCACTTTCAAAGAAAAATAACTCCTAAAAGGATCACAGACAGATCCCCACACAACAACCAAGTAAATGCAACTGAAAATAAGCTCTGTTTCATGCCACCGTTTTGAGGACTACGGGGCAGGGCTGTGCGGGGCAATCCCGTGCATCCAGTCATTTAGGCGACCCCATCCATGTCTGTGTGGTTCAAGGTTATAAAGCAGAACTCCTCGCCTTGCCCCTCAGGCCTCAGGAACCTGTTATAGCAAAGAGTATGTCTACAGGCCTGGCTGTCTGATTTATAATAGTCCTTAGGTAGTCCAAGTCACCGGGCTAGGAGGAAGGCACTAGTCTGCCAAGGTTTTAAAGACACTGCCTCACAGAAATGACCATAAACAGTAGCTCAGGAGGCCACTTACACGGAGTTAGGCCCATTTTGGAGTAGGGACTATTACAGTGTGAGCTTATCATAACTTGATTCAAGTGCAATAAGCGAGAAGTGAAGATGACCAGTCGGGGTGAAAAAGCCCAGTGTAGATCAGATAACCACATTAAGAAGATTAAAATGTCGGGCCTGCTATAAATGCCTGCTAAAATCCTCAAAAGGTGTCTGGAGAGACCCATCAACTCATAAGGAAGAAAGTAAGGGAGCCAGAAGCTTTAACCAGATGTTCCTGCGATATGGATGACTATGTGAGTAAATTTTCATCCGAGCAATACAGCTCTGTATTGATCTTCCGCTTTTATTAGTCAGTGCTGCTCGGAGATTAAATATTGTCTGGAAGGAAATACAGGCTTCCCTCTCTTCGCACTAACCCAGGGTTTGTTATCGCCCAGCGCACGAGGGAGTTTGTAATGAATTGCACATCAGAGTGGAGGCTCGAATCTATAAAGAGTTATATAAGGGGCAGCCTTATAGAGAATAACCTCATTTGGGAAGCAAGCATTGTGTGCTGCATCGAGGAGGAAACCTATGGAGAGCTGTCTGAAACAGAAATAGACATGAGTATTTATGACCCGGAGCACCCATTGCAATATACAGTGCTAAACACTTAATCTATGGTTAGATTTTACTTCGGATCCAAGCTGAAGTCAGCAGAATTAAATCTTCAAGTGTATTTCAACAGCCTTAAATCCTTCTGATACTGTTAGCAGTGGCAAGGTTCCAAAATGCATTCTGTTAATAAGACAGTAAAGTATAAAATCGAGTTATCTCCTTCAAGGAGAAAAACACAGAGTAAAGGGACCAAGTCTTGTAAAATTACATTCCCAGGATTCAGGCTTTTTCTCCCTGACTTCCTTTCAATTTATTCTTTTACTACCAGACCATTCTCCTTGAAAAATAGCAGGAGGGAAAAAAAAAAACAAAAGGAAAAAAGAAACAACTCCCATTTTTTTTTAACTATGAAAGGAATGGCATCTCTGGAAAAAAACACCTCAGGATGTTTTCTTGTCATTTTCACAGGTCAGAGGAGGTTAAGATGTTGCCTATCAGCCTGAAGCAGACACTATCTAGTCTCCTCGGGCTAGCTGAAAGAATTCAGCAGCTGTTACCTTTGCTTTCTCACTTAACAGAACTTTTGGTTTACCTGCAGCTAAGAGAAATATTTGCAACACAGACAGGATTGTTGTTCAAGTCCCCCAAGGCTTCTCTATTAGCTTCCCCAGGAGCAGCAGCATCAAGAGCTTGTCGAGCTATGATGGAGAAAAAGAAGGAAAGAAAAAAATGGGGGAGGGAGAGAAATACAGAGGGAGGGAAGAGAAAAGAATTAAAAGACACCACCCATTCAGTGCCAGTGCCCGTCAAACACACAGCATGGATGTGAAGGGCCAGACTAAATTTCCAGCCTGAAGTCAGCTCTCACATCCAGAGCTGCTGTACATCCAGGATGAGAGACCACCCATGGCTCTCGGATCCCTGCAGGGCACCATTGGGTGAATTAAGTAATGACTTTAACCTTAACTCTGGATTTCTTTGCTCTTAGGAGTTGCAGTCAAACACCTTCTTGATTTGTCAATATGTATCACTATTGCCAATTCAAGTTCTTCAGGTAATACGTTTTTTAGCCTAAGAGATAAGTCATTCCCTTGGTTGAATGTTAAGAAAAAAGAAGCCGTGGTGGGGGAGACTGTCCAGAGGCATGGCACCCATCAGTAACAACACACTTGGGCCAGGAAGACCGGGCTGAGTACTAGGATATACAGGATCCCTTGCCACAAGGACTAATACAGACAGCCCACGGAGGAGGATATCCAACTGATCAGGGATGGGGAGGGGGGAATTGGGGAATTCGGGATAACAACACATTGTTTGCCCACTAAATAATGTAACTCATTATGGACAATAAATATATATTTAAAAAAAAGATTTTAAAAATTGAGCTGTGCAATCCATTGAGCAGAAACAATATGTGTGAAAGGATAGCATTGTACTCCATACTAGATAGCATATAGAAAATATAAGCATCTGGAATATGCCAGAAACATCTGGCATATCTACATATTGCTTGTATGTATTCGATATCATGCAAGTTGGTTTTTTTGGACAAAGTCATCCTTACACAATCGCTTCATGCAGATTATGAAACTGAGGAGAACAAGAACCCAATTTCTACTTGAGCCAAAATTCAGGAGAGATTTAACAATCTTTATCATTTTTTTTTTTTGTTGAGCTCAACAAGAAATGTGAATTATCTTAGAGACTTTGATTGACTAGCTACCTTAAAGGAAGCCTGAGGACAGCTTTCCTTCTCCTCTTCCAGTTTTGCTGGATTCCGTAGAGACCTCTAGATTCACACTGACCACAGATTTAACACTATGCGCCCAAATCTGCCCCATTAATTATTCTTTGATGAGCTTCCAGGGGCTAGGAGAGGAGCTCCCATGGCCTTGGAGAGACAGTCCTATCTAGGTACAGTTAAAGAAGTGGAGCCGGGCTGCAACATCTGCCTGCACGACACATTTCTCTTTCAGTCCATGTGCTTTGAGTGTGAGAGAATGTAACTTGGGGAGTTTGTTCTGAATTTTTGAATCAGTGATCACTTGCGGGCTCGTCAGTTATCATATGTGTTGCAATTACTTTCTCTTTGATGGGACTGGACAAACAGCAGCTTATGGGAGAAAATATGTTTTTTTTTTTTTTGGAAGGCTTACAGAATCCAGGGGAAGTTCCATCAGGGCAGAAGAAGCTGGCTCATGTCCATAGATCAATAGCAGAGAGTCACAACCAAATAGCCAGCAATCATGAAGAGCCAGAGCTCCAATTTGCTCATTACACTCTTGAGGGCTGGACTATAAGATCCTCACCCATGACACCCTCCTCCAGCAGCTGCTGGAGACTTAAGTAGAAAGCTTAACCTTAATCAAAAATACCTAAGGCTATGAGGGACATGCATTCACATTTAAACTGCCACAATATAACATGGACCAACAATTCCGGTTCTGATCTTCCCACTTTGCTTTGGAGGCTTGTATGAGTTAACTTTGCTCATCACTGTGACCAAATTCCTGACAAAAGCAACTTAAAGGAGAGATGACTTGTTTGACCCACAGGGTGAGAGTTCAGTCCATCCTGATGGGGAAGGAGTGGCAGCAGAAGAGGCTCTACTAATTTCAGCAGAAACGTGAGTGTCTGGTGACATAGCATCTGTAGTCAGGAAGCAGAGAGAGATGAATGCTGGTACCCAGCTTGCTTTCTCTTTTTATTTTATTTTTTTATTCAGCTTGGGAGCCCAGCGCATGGCATGGTTCCACCCTAAACGAGGGTGGCTCCTTCTTCAGTTAAATCTACCTGGGAATATCCCCACAGACATGCCCAGAAGTGTGTCTCCTCAGTGATTATAAATACTCTCGAGTTGACCACTAAAGTTAAATAACATGGTCTAGAGAGATTGCTCAGCAGTTAAGGTATTTGCCTGCAAAGCCTAAAAACCCAGGTTTGATTCCCCAGTACTCACATAAAGTCAGATGCACAAAGTGGTGCATGCATCTGGAGTTTGCAGCTGCTAGAGGCCCTGGTGCACTCACTTGCTCTCTCTCTCTCTCTCTCTCTCTCTCTCTCTCTCTCTCTCTCTCTCTCTCTCTGTGTGTGTGTGTGTGTGTCTCTCTTCTTCTCTCTATCTCTCTCTGCCTGCAAATAAATACATAAATAAATAATAAAATTAAATTTCACAAAGCCCCGCTGTTAAAAGAAACATAAATAAGAACAAATATACAAACAACAATAAAATGGGTCCAGATCTTACTAGTTCATCTCCCCCTTAATATTGGCATCTTGCATCTGCCCAGATTAATGTTTCTCTAAGAAACTTCATGCCAAAGAGGTCGACTATGCTCTTCATACTTTTGTATGGTTTGGATATTCATTCCAGTAATGTGAAACTGGCTTTAACAGGGAGAAAAGCCAGAAAAGGACCCAACAGTGGCCCTTTGATGCTATACTAAGATGCCCCCTTATAATTTGCATCATTCTTCAGTGATAACATATTACCCTAACTTGTGATCAAAATGGATCCCAACATAGAAAGCCTGATGTTGCTATTCATTCCTCATAACCTGCCCAAGGACTAAGTTATAAGGAAATCTTGTAAAAATCCTGAAAATGTAGAATTCTGAATATCTAGCTCATTATTTCTGGATAATACCCAGGGACCTTCATTTTACTTCATAGTGGGTCCCAGCTGCTGCTTATTTCAGGGGATAAGTGAACATGGTCCTATGACAAAAAAAAAAGAAGGAAGATTAAGGTCTTTTAATGGTATTTTAATTCTTTTTTTGATTTAGGTGGGGAACTCTTTTGAGAATAGGCACAGAAAATTAGGAGGAAAAGCTAGCCGAATTTTACCTTTGTAAAAATAAAACTTAAAGAAATAATAAAGTTCACTTAACGAGTGAACCTATTTGTTCATACCAGGCACTGCAATAACCAGGGCAAGTAGCCTGAATGAAGTATAGGTTCCTGCAATCAAACAGAAAAGTTAGGGACCAAAGCCAGTGACCACAGTTAAACATCAGACCATCCCATTTGTTCAGTTCTTTGTCTCAAAAAGTCCAGAAGAAGCATAGCATATAAGGCCATGGTCTGTGCTTAATCTCAAGCTTATCATAAATATCCTCTTTCTAAATTAAGCTCAGGATCCTCCTGTCCATGAAAGTACCTCTGACAGCAGGGTGCAAAGGGATTCACATGGTAGATCACCTGTCTGGCTCTGCTCCCCAAGCCACTGAAGGAAACTGACATCTGAGATGAAGGGACTTGTGATGCTCACTGGTCAGTTGGTAATAAAGCTCCTACCGACACAAGATCTCCCTAGGCATATTTCTTGAAGTAAGACTATCCATTCCTTCCTTCTACAGACAAATAGTAAGTGCACCACACATTCCAGGCCCCCATTTATGTACCAAGGATAAAAATTAGAGCAAGATGCTCTTGCTTTCCTCATATTCATGTAACAAAGGGAGAGACAGGTCAGGAAACAGGAGACACAAACCAACTTCTTTCTATTTTTTTTCCCTGTCTGTTAACACAGCCCACTCTTCCTGGCATGATTTTCAGACACAGGTCAGGTTCTCTCTGACCTCCCATTTCACTGTTTCTTTATCTAGATTTCTCATACAGCATATCTATCCATCGGGCTCATGCCCTTACCTCTCATTGAGAGCCTGAAGGAGTGTCCCTCAGGGTGGATGCTCCCTACTTGGGTACAGGGAGCTTTTGTTTATTTCCCAAATTCCTTTCAAATAATGACCTCTGACCTGCAGCCAATCTGTGGATCCATGGCTCCCAGTTTTCCCATCCAAGTACTAACCAGGCCTCACTCTATAGTTTACTAAGAGCCAATGAAATTGGGGTCATTCCAAGAGGTAGAGCCCAGCTCTCTCAGTTCTCACACATCCAACAGGTGATCATCTATGTTATGTTTGAGTTCTGTCTTTTCTCTGCCTCTCCTTCCCCTGTCATACACATCTGCTTGGCCTATTTGGCCTATTTACATTGCCTTCCTAGCTTGTCCTAAAATCTCTCTCTCTCTCTCTCTCTCTCTCTCTCTCTCTCTCTCTCTCTCTCTCTTTCTCTCTTTCTCTCTCTCTCTTTCTCTCTCTCTCTCTCTTGGCCAGGTTACAATGAAAGCTTTTTAGTTTTAAATATAAATTTGAAGAGTTCAATGGGAAATCTTTCCTCAATAAATAAATTCTTTTAATTTGACTTCTCCAGTTACAAAAAAAAAAAAAAAAAGAAAGAAAGAAAGATGAAGGGACAGACATTATTCTGACTGTCCCGATATTCGTTCTCTCTGGGACCAGCCACTCCCTTTAGCTGATCTTAGCACTGAGCTCATTCTCTGGCTTCTGTTCTTGGCCAAGGCCAATCAGAAGTAGCCAAGTGCACTTCACAACTGTAAACCTAAAACTTCATCCCATTCCTTTCCACCGTCAAGGGTACTAAATTATTTTGCTCACATGTATGCATCACTTAGTTTTTATAAATAGATCTATAATTGGCCATTCGGTTAGAGGACTTTTTTTTATTTTTAGATCAAGAGCTTCATTTCTTATGCCCACTCCAAGCAATAAAATATATTTGTTAGACACAGCAGATGCATACTAACTATAATGTGGCAAATGATCCCCTTTGTGTTTAAATCCCAGCGTCATTCAGTGAATTCTTGAGGAACTGTCTTGTGCCTGACTCCAAGAGTCAAATGTACTTGACATAGTACTACTACTCAAAAGTTTTTCCAATCTTACTGAAATGCAAATGAAATAATTGTATTTGGATGGTCTTTAAAGTATATCCAATTGTGGTGTTTTGTTTTGGTTGTTAACTTGAATGGATTGAGAAGTAACTAGGAGACCAGTAAGCACACCTCTGGGTGTGTCAGTAAGGACACTTCCAGAGAAGAGTAACTAAGAAGTAAAGACTCTCTTTAAAGGCAAACAGAGCCATCTCATAGACTTGAAGTGAACAGTGTCATCCAGTAGATTGAGGGGCCCAGGTGGAAAAAAGAAGTCCCTACTAATACAAACATTCCTTCTCTCTCCTGCCTGGCCATCGGGACTCAAGCTACTCTCCTCTGTCATATCCTTCCAGTTGGGATGGACGCAGACCTATGAAACCATGAGTAGAGCAAATCTTTCCTCTTGTTAAGCTACTTGTTAGCCCTTCTCTCACAGTGACTAACGTACCAATCCATTTCCTAATGGTAGACATTTCTTTTCTACAACAATATTTTTGACTCCCTTCTCTGCCTGGGGAACTGGGAAGATGATTTTCTCAACTCATTGCATTTCTTGACTTGCTTTGGCCAGAAATGCAAATAGAGGGAAGTTTGTCATACATAGATAGAAATCTTTGGAAGCTGGAGTATGTCTCCATTTCCCTTCTTTTCTTGAGGTAGCGATAAGGAGGAGATTTCATGGGGAAGTAGAAAAGGCTGATTTGAGCTCTGTGGAATATAGAGGCCACCATGAAACTTCAGCATCAGATACAGAAACAGTTTTTGTTTTTGCTAAGCTCCTGAGCTTTTATGGTGATTTGGTACCACAAAATGACTTAGCCAATCCTGACTACATCCTTCATTTTATTTATAGGACAATTTAATGTACTCAGAGCTCAATACAAATGTGGGCTGAAATAGTTGGAAGACTTCATGAAAGATATGTACCTTCAGCTTCTCTTTTTAAGATGTATATGATTAATCATGAGAAGTGGATGTGGTATTAATGAGATATTAATGGTGGCCAAAGTGAGATAGCCCAAACTAGAAGGAAACAAGAAGAAAATAGCTACCTAATTATAACAACAATATCTGTAGTTTACTATGCATGCCTATAGCTTTCATGTGCATTAACTTACATCTTCATTATTTCCTATGGAACTAATATCCATAACAATTTCAACAGTCCCTACAGAAATAGCAATTATTTCTATTTCTATCTCATTAAAACGTAAGCAGTAGCTTAGAAAGTTTTGCTCAGTCTTTGTACCTATTTTACTGGTAGACTTCTTCCCATCTTCCCTACCTAAGGGTAGGCGGCATTCTGCTCAATTCACAATAGCTAAGAATTGGAATCAACCCAAATTCCCATTGCTGGATGAATGACTATCAAAGTTTTGGTACATATACACCATGGATTTCCACTCACCAGGAAAGTGGATGGAGTTGGAACTCAATGAACTCACACAAGAACAGAAGAGACCCAAACACTATATTCTCTCTTATCTTTGGTTCCTAATCAGGTTAAGCTTGAATAGTAAGCAAACCTGACATGGAAATCAGGAGTCAGTCAATAGGGATGGAAGGGATTGGGGGGAGGGAATGGAGGATGAGGAGAGATAAACACAAAACTAAATCCAAAATGAATTGATACCATAGAACACTTACTCTTAGACAGTAGTCTAAAAATTATCACCTTCTAGAGAAACATGGGTGTGTCATCTGGTAAGAAGGGCCCTGAAGGGGTGGGGAGAACACATGGGAGAGGTTTTAGCCAAAATCTATGCTGTTTAACTAAACAGACAGGAAAAGAAAGATAATAGAGGGCTCCCATCAAGAGAAAAAGGTTCATGTGGAGAGATCAGCCTAAGGGCTGGGTGAGGGGCCTTACCTGGAAAAATGAAAAGTCCTCCTTCTAGGACGCTATGTAGAAGAGATTGGCCTTTTGTTCTAGGGAAGCTTTTTAAACTTCCACCAGGTAAGTCAGAGAGACAGCTGATTGGTCTATACCTGACCAATCAGTTTTGGCATCTAGGTTTGAGCTCTGGCTAGAGACACCTCCCACTCAAGGGGAGGGCGACTATGGAGCTTGCCTGAAATTCTCATATTTCCATTTCTTTTTTTTTTTTAATTTTTAAAAAATATTGTTGTGTCTCATTTATAGCTTAGAAGTTGTTTCTAACCCACAAGGGTGTATGAAGAGACCTTGGTCTTTGAGGATGAGTGACATGTCTAAAGTAAGGCCCAGCCTGTTTTCTGGATGAGTGAAGGGCAGTAGGCCACTTGGTGTCTTGATGCAGGTCCAGGGCAAGAGGTACTTCTGCTTGATCAGGATCCATCAGACTAAAGGCATATTTTGATTTTTGATGTTTTTTTTTAATGTGTGATAGTACTGTAAATTCTCTTCTTTCATTTTCTCAATCTCATTAACTTCATTCTCGGTTGCTTCATTATTTTCAGAACTGTCTTCTTGCCGAAGCATTTTTTTTTTCCTAAACCACTAATCTGTCAGCTGTTACAGTATTTTTAATTATATTTTTCCAATATTTCTTTCCTTGTCATCATTTATTTTTAACTCACATGCATATATTATTTTTATGATGATGTGCAGGAATGGCTGCATGGGCTGTGTGGTGTACAGTTGCTCCACTTCCCAGAGCCTTCTCCTTCTGGAACCTTCTGATGCAAATGCTTCTGCCTGATTGAAAGCAGAGGGCAGGAGGAAGAGCAGACCCTGCTGTTGGCAGCCTCAGAAATTGGCTTTTCTTTGGTCATTTCCACAGGAGATCTAGTTGTTCTGATTGTGAGACTTTATGTTTCAAATTCCAGTTCTGAGCCGCAGAAGCCTCCCTCGTCTTGCACAGCCTTCGTCGAGGTCGAGATCATGTCGACAAGCCCGACTCCCCTGGCATCAAGTGGCTTGATGCACAATGATCACCATGGGTGTGGGGGGGAGTGCTGGGGGGAGGGCTGGGTGGCGGCTGAGCAGGTGTTCTGGAGAGTAGTTCAGTCAGCTGCACAGGGGCTTGCTCATGTACTCTGTAATTTTTCCTGGGACTCAGGCTCCTCTCAAAAAATGGATGTTTGAGTTTCTAGATGTGGCTCAGTGGTAGTGGATTGCCTGACATGTAGGAGGATCAGCCCCTAGTACTAACGGTTTAAATACATCAAAAAATTAAAATGGATGTTCTCTGGTTGAATGCCAACAAACACGGAAAAGTACGATAATGATAATAATCACAGGTAACATCGACTGAATGTCTCCATGTGTCAAAGACCATTGAATCTAAACAAACCAATAAATCTAAACTAATCAATCGAAACCAATAAAGTGAGCACTTCATAATTTCCACACTGAAAATAATCACCACGGAGAACTCAACAGGCAATGGAGAAGGAGTTAAATCCAGACTTTCTTAATTCAAAGGCCTAGATTTTAGATACCACATTGGTAAAGATAGTGGGAAATATATAATAAAAGAATGTTGAAGGAATAGTTGTCTTCCTTTCTCTAGGTCCTTCTGGAGCTCAGTGATTCCTACGACTGTATAACTTGATGTGATGACTCCCTAGTTCCAACTACACTTCTTTAATGGATAAACTCATTTCTTGGTATATCTCTTGGATAGGATTTACACTCCCAAAATCAGATCGTAGCAACACACTCTTCTCATTACTGGGACAAAATTACCTGAACAAAGAACTCTAAGAAAGAAGGACTTAGGTTGACTCACAGTTTGAGGAATGCAGTCCATCATGGTGGGACAGGAACATGACGCAGGAGCGGGAGCTGGCTGGTCACATGACGTCTGCAGCAAGGAAAAAGAGATTAATGCAATTCTCAGGGAGCTTCCTTTTTTCCCTGTTTGCTGCTTCTGCTTGGGGTCCCAAGCCCTCACCCAGCCTGCATGCTTGCTCAGATAAGTCTCCTCAGAAGCACTGTCCCTGACACACCCAGAGCCTGTCTCTTAGGGGACTCCACATCCAGTCTCACTGACAATGGCGACTAACCAAGACACCTTGCAGAAGACCCCAGGTTCACCTAAAGTATGTTTTATAGCCTCCTATATGATCGGCTTCTATCCTAAAAATATCTTGTTTTTTGTCATCTTGTTCTTCCCTTCTCCTCTTCTCTCTTCACGTTATTCCTCTCCTCCTCTCTTTCTCTGGCCTTCATTGCTGACAGTTAATAACACAAGTTGCGGAATAAAATTGAGTTCAGTAACTATTAGTGTCTGTTGAATGAAACTTAGGTTCCTCTCTTGTTGAACAATTCTGTTCAGTCTTGAAAGCAAGAGGTGCGGGTCTCGTCTTTGACTCTTTTTTCTTCATTATTCATCTTAAGTGAGTCCCAAGATAATAGACTGCCATCTCTGAAGTCTGTTTCTTCCTTTCCGTTTCCTCTCCTCTACTTTGTGCAAGCCAACCTGTACCAACTCAACAGTCCTCTTCCATTGGTCTTTCACTCTATCTTCCTGCAGCCAGAGTTCTACTTTACTACTTCAGAAGGTAAACAAGACATCATTCCTTTATTGTGTACCCATTGCCATGCCTCTGTTTATAGTGTTCTTACAGAATTTTATTTTTTTTGTGTGTGGGGGCAATGGATAATCCAGGGTCCTTTAGAGGAAATCTGAAGATACATATGAACTTCCTATGCAAGCACAAGAAAGTACAGCGTGAACTTGAGGGGAATAAAGGATCTTCTTGATACGGATCATAATACGGGGAAAATCTTGCTACAGTTATATTTGGTTGTTACCATTGAATTTTCCCCCCTTGAGTTCATGTCCTCTGATGTAAAAGAATTGTACACAGGGACAGAAATAAATTTTAATTACACACATTTATTCTAATTTATTAATTTAGGAAAAGGGGAATTGGATGGGGAAGTCTCCCAGTCACCAGTGGGAAGTTACAGAGTTCTCCAGCCACCAGTGTGAAGAAAACACATGTCAGAGAGTTTAATAGAACTTATAGTGTTCAGCTAAATAAGCAGCTGAAGAAAAGATAACAGAAGCTCCTATTATGAGGAGAGGTTTATGAAGGGAAAAGTCTATAACCTGCCCCCACCCCAGTCATTAGCTGGGGTGGGGAAGGGCTTACCTTCTTAAGGCCTGGATATTCAGCAGTCTCTCTCCTCCAATGCCATGTGGGGGAAGAGACCCTATTCCTCTAGGGAATTTAATATAAGTTCTCCCCAGGTGAGTCAGACAGACAGCTGATTGGTTCATATTTGACCAATCAGCCCCTAGGTTGTAGCTCTAGCTAGCTAGATACCTCCCACTCAAGGGGAGGGGGCTGCCTCTGCAGCAAGGTCTGACCATCACACTCAAACTGAGGAGGTACACTAAGATTGCAAAGTGATTATGACTATACTAACCTCCATATGTTGCCTCACCTCTGAGCTAAGACACTGTGGGAATAATGTGAGTTATCTTTCTCCCTTTTCTTGCTTCCAGGGCTAAAATGAGTTGTTAGCCATTACTGGTGATTTCTGGAAAAATGCATTTGTGTTAAGTTTCCCCTTTCTTTTCTGAAATATAGTAGACCCTGTTTCTTTTTCTGAAGTTCCCTTTTTCATAGTTTCAGATATCCATACTTAATTGTAGTCTAAAAATATTAAGTGGAAACTTCCAGAACTAAACACTTCAAAAGTTTCAAAGAACTTTATTATATTTTATGGCTATTCTACTTTACTATTTATTATGGTTAATCTCTTAAATTACCTAATTTATGAGATTGAAATGATCCAGCATTTGCTGGGTGCCTTGGAATATATCTCTTCCAGATAAGGGAGATATTGTATATGGCCAGGAGAATGAGTTGTGTGACCACTTCAACTGTGCATCAAGTCTCTAACTCTGGCTTTGCCTAATCCCTCCTCTGAGCTTCATACCTTGAAGCAGAGTACTTAATACAATGGTCCACAGACTACCTGTGTCAAAATCACATTGAATACTTCTTAAATATAATTGTGTGTCCCAACTCAATATGCAACTATAAAAGCGTGCTTTTAGGAGTCAAAAAAAAGTTATTGCCAAACTGTCACAGGGGAATGCTTTAGGGGTTCTAATTCAGGAACCATTGACCTAGAACTCACCTCTAATCTCATGCATGTTGTGTCTGTGGATTTCCCTTCCTTCATGATTCCTCTCAACCAAAACCAT
This sequence comes from Zapus hudsonius, assembly GCA_004024765.1. Taxonomy (NCBI): domain Eukaryota; kingdom Metazoa; phylum Chordata; class Mammalia; order Rodentia; family Dipodidae; genus Zapus; species Zapus hudsonius. Next base: position 14,011 of record PVHP010013593.1, read on the forward strand.
ACCTTTAGTTAGTCATGACTGAATCTGCCTTTTTTGTTGTTGTTGTTCCATAAGCAGAAACAAGAAAAAAAAGAGGTGAGGTACAAAATTTGGGTATTAAAAATCTTTTCTTTCATTTGCTTCCTACTATGAGATCTTTAAAAACTCTCTAAACCTTGCTTTCTTTAACTGTAAAATGGCCTAATACTACCTACTTCATAGGATGATTGTGACAATTTCAATATATACAATACAGATAAATTATTTATTTAGCATAGTTCGCAACAGAAAAGAAGTGTTCAGTAAGTGGTAGCTACAAGTAATAGTAGTAATCAGCAACTTGGAAATTTGCCACTTCCATATTTAGATATAAATGTGTATCTAACAATGTGTGGAAATTTTCAACTAGGCACATAATCATATGCATTTAGATAATGAGTTTCTAATTCATAGAGACCTTGGTCCTCTGGTCACCTATCCAGTTTGTCCTGTTCCTGGTTTCTGTCTGTCCATCTGGCATTTTGACTATCTGCCTCTCCTCTGCACTGAAGGTGCTGAAAATCAAATTTTATCCAGCATTTAGAAAATTGACTCATTGTGTCATGAATTTTTTAAATACTTAGATGAATCACTATGAAGGCCAATTTCGAAAACGATGTTTGATCAGTGATACAGTTTCAGTTGATAGTTCTTTCATTCCCAAAGGAACGTTAACAAAATATTTTCAAAGAGAATTTCTTTGAAGCAAGGAAAGAGTGTGGAAGAAACAAAAGTGTGGAAAACAACCAGGTTTAATAAGACTTGTTCATGAGATTTCTCATTCATTAGACAAGTTAATGACCCATGAATCATGGTTGTGGAGCCGTTTCATCAATTATGAACAATTTGAGATTCTAGAAAATGGTTCAAGGATATCCTCAAAGAGTTTTCTATAGAAAGAAGTCCAGCAGAGTTCATTTTATTGAAGTTCTACTTCTTTTCCCCACGCTGTAGTTTCTCCTGAACCCAACCACCCTGGTGCCATCAAGCATCTACTCATCATTAGAAATCTCTAAGTGAGGTGGGATGTAACACCGGTTCCCTTCATTTCAGTCAGGTTTCTACAGAGATCCCATCAGCTCCCAAACCATCGCTGCATCTGCCTCATGATGTTCATGGACTGAATGGAATTGCGTGGAGAAGCTCAGCATTTGGGAAGTTCAAGGTGAGATGTTGAAATGTACCTCCCGATTTCAATTGCCTGCTCTGCAATAATAACAATAACCCATCTCTCTCCAGGTCTTGAGATAAGACTTTAGAATCATAGGACTTTAACCAGTGAGGAGCAGTGGGAAGCTGAATCTACAAGGAAGGGCTCCCAAAATGGAAATGATGAGTTTTCTCTATTTCCAGATGACACTAAGAAGCAGGCCAAGTTTTCAACACATGATCTTTGAGGGAAATTCTAGATCAAACCTACATCAGCCTCTTTCCACCATCTATCTGGATAGTCATAGAAAATTCCATTTTTGTGTGTGTGTGTGTGTGTGTGTGTGTGTGTGTGTGTGTGTGTGTGTACACGATGCTAATATTATGGGAGAGCCACAATTAAGCAGATGGTAGGAACACTAGAAATTCACATGAAACAAATTCAAATAAATTCATTGAGAATTTCCCCACTCACTGTTCTGTCAAACCTTCACCAAAATCTTTAAGTTCATTGTCTCAAATAGTCCAATATTATAGGAAATGTGGATAAGATCACCTGGTTTCTTGTTCCGATCCCACAAACTGGCCTCCAAGTCTTTTCTCCTCCCTCCTCATGTGAGGAAAGGGAGTTTCATGGATTCCTGACTTCTGTTATCCATTCCACCTGTTCCCCATTATACAAGACCCGCAAATATTTCTTGTATCGGAACCTCAAGTCCCTGTCACCATCTGTCCTTCCCATCCCTCCTTCCAACCAAGGATAACAGAATGGCTCATGGATAATGTCAACCTCTGTGTCTTCCACTGAGTGGTTCCTGTATCTTCCTAGCCATGAAATCCAGTTTCAGTTTTTAATCGTTATCTGACTCATGGAATGTATCTCATGGAATGTTTCATATCTGGTTCCTAAATTCCCAGACTCATCTTTCTTTGTCTCTTCTTTTGAGACACTTTCCTCATCTCCTCCCCCATCGGTTCTGTGTTTGTTAGTGTCTTGTTCACATGTGCATGTCCTTTGGCACTGTTGACATTTTTCTAATTTATGAGAATTATCTTGTCGCTATCAATCCTGGCTGCCATAATCATGGAAATTTTTTCCAAAATTATTTCTTTAATCCTTTCAATTTGTAAGATTTTAATTCTATGTGATAAAATATGGCTGTTCTTTTCTTTATACTTTCTGTTATTAGCTTTCTGTGCTAATACTAAATATTGACCTATCTTCAAATAGTTTTAAAATACTTATTTATTTATGAGAGAGAGAGAGAGAGAAAGAGAGAGAGAGAGAGAGCCTCCTGCTGCTGCAAACAAACTCTTAGATCTGACTTTATGTGGGTTCTGGGGAATTGAACACCAGCCATTAGGCTTTGCAAGCAAGTGCCTTAAATAATTTTCATTTTTTAATATCAAACTTTATCAGAAGCTTATTTTGTTGGAAGTTTACTGAGTCAGTTGCTGAGAACCACTCAGGGAATGTTTTTCCCAATGATATTTGAATGTTATCTTTTACATTCTATTACTTTCTTATAAATACATGAGCTTATTTCTAGACTTTTTATTATTTCCTGTTTATCTGTTGTCTTTCTGGACATATTTCTTGATTCTATTAATAATGGACTTTTATAATGCATTACAATAATCAGTAAGGCAAGTAGAATTCTAGTGTGTTTCTCCTGAGTGTTTTGGTGTTTTGCTTTTTGTGTTATTTACTTTTGATGCTTGGGATCATCCTAAGGCTCCATCATGCGTGCAAGCATTCTATCATGGTTCTGCATCGCCAGCAAGGCTCTTATGCTTTAGCTTTTCCTGACTTATCATAGAGTTATTTTATCAAACGATCAGGAGTAATTATCAGTTACATGGTTCAAGTATGATTTTGCTATATTTGTAAATTAATTTAGGAAATCATTGATAACTGTATGTTTTCAAGATTTTTTTAAAATTTCATGTTTGTCTTTACAATTCCCAGGAAAGAAATAAACTGTTAAACCTGAAGGTTTCCTGTTTCTGGTTAATTTGTCTCCTAGATGATTCATGTTTTTGGTTTTGGTTAGTCTTCCGAACATAAGTTTTGCTCTCCGTTCTATTTTTTATAGAATGGATACTTTACAAAACACTTTTAGTAATTGTAATAATTCTATAGACTGTTTTATGTGGCTTTAGAAACGTGTTTAGCATATGAACTGCAAAAAACAATTACATTGATTTTCAATAAAAATATATTTATATTGTTTTATATCTTGCTGCAATATCAAGAAATATCAGAAAATATTAATATTTCTTCAACTTAAATTTGAAAGCCCATGCATAGTGTTAGCTATTTGCCAAATGAATTTATGGGTATGTACTTTCCTGTATGTACCTATAATGTCTCTGGGTGGATAGGCAGAAATCAGTAACAGCAGTTGTCTCTGGAAATGGCTTTGCTCAACAGGGCAGAATGGTGAAGTATACTGTAGGAGTATATTCACTGAACAAACTTTGATGCCTTTTGGATTTTTGGATTACTTACATCTACAAATCAGTTAAATCGGAAATAATGAAATAGAACATTCCCATGTCTTCTTTTGAATGTATTTATTTAGCCTTAGATAGAAGTTTTGAGAAGACTTTTACTGACAATTTTAAACACGTACACAGTGTCTGTCTGTTGTCTACCTCAGCCCCCAGCTCATACAATCTTTCTCCTGTCTTGACTTGTTGCTGCTGTTTGCACCTCCTCCATCATCCATGTCAAGACGTCCATGGGCTCCATATTGCTCAGGTCTGGAGGAGGTAGTGACAGCTACTGAGGGGTCAGGAATGCACTGGCCACCTCCTACCCAGAAGCTACCATTCCAAAGCAGTCTTCCTCATCCTTTGGCTCTTCCATTCTTTCTGAGAACTTTTCCACTGTGTTCTCTGAAGCGTGGAGGGCATGGATAATACGGCTTTATTTTTTAAAGACCGTCAATGAGTGATGGATTTTTAATGGGCTTTTCTATAATAGTCAGATGATACAATTTTTAAATGGGATCTTTCGATATATCTAACAGGGTCTAATTTGAAACTTTCTTCATTTGTTGTGGCATTTTAGTCTTTGTTTTCTGATGAGGGAACTTCGTTTTTGGATGCTTTATTATTTATATATATATATATATATATATATATATATATATATATATATATATATATATATATATATATATATATCTTCAGTTATAAATGACATGGTTTTAGAGGGGATAAGAGCTAGTTTTGATGGACTTTTTGAGAGATCATAGCTGTATATAAGTATTGTAAAACAAATTTATATGTCCACTACATTTTTTATGTTCAAAAGCATATTTAACATGAAATTTGCCCAATGTTTAAAAAATTAAAAGAACTAATAAATAGAATCACTTAGGGGCTGGAGAGATCGCTGGGCAGTTAACGTACTTGCTTACAGAGCCGAATGACTCCAGTTCAATTCCCCAGCACCCACATAAAGCCAGATACACAAAGTGGCACATGCATCAGGAGTTTGTTTGCAGTAGCTGGAGGCCCTAGTGTGCCTATTCTCCTATTCTCTCTCTCTCTCTCTCTCTCTCTCTCTCTCTCTCTCTCTCTCTCTCTCTTCTCTCTTCTCTCCTTGCAAATAAATACAAATATATTTTTAAAAACCCCTTGGATCCAAAGCATTTTGGGAAGAAATATTTTGATAACATCATTAATCTTTTCTCCAGCCGAGATTCTTTTAAGATTTGCAAATAAATAAACTTTCCTTAATGTATCAAATTGAAGGAGGTCTTCTTGGTATGGTATTTTGTGATTTTTGTATAGTCTAATCAAATCTTTGGTCACATTTGGTAAAAAAATCATTGAGAAATAACTTTATTAAAACAAAAAGTTTGCTTCCTGGTTTTAAAAATATAAGTCTTTTTGCATCATTGATCCAATTTTAGTTTTCTCGTCATGGTAATCTGTATTTATATCTGGTAGGACCATCTGAAAATTTCAATTAACTCATGAAGCTGCAATGTGTCAATTGATAACATAAGCCACCTCTTGAAACTATTTAATTTTCTGTTCAGAGTCCATAATGGTTGGAACTAAAATGACAAGTTTATCTTGCTCCAGAGAACAAGTCTCTACAATTCAACCATCTTTCTGCCACTCATGAATCATCAGGTCCCGGCTTCACTTGAGGGATGAATATATCTGTTATGTATACCTCCTTGTCCTTGCTGAAGAACTATATATTTCTTTCTTTACATCCACTTTTATTTATATGCATCCTACTCTGAAACTCACAGTGGAGACTTAACAGGGAAACAATCAGTTAAAGCCACCCTTATTCTTTTGGCTAGATACAATTGCTGACCCCAAACAGCATATTTTCCAACATTTTTACTGAATTTTCTTCAAGAGTAGAGGCATAAGCTGGACAAGGGAATGAGGTGGACATCTCATCACGATGACAAGACCAGTGGATTCCTGCTGTTGGCCGGAACACCAGCCCGATGACATGTATTTGGTGTCATTCCGATGTAGATTCTGACAGAGGCCAATTTATGGTCCAATTTATGTCTTGACTCAAATACGAAGGCCAAGCAAGCTATAAAATGTAATAAGAATTTCTTCAATCAATGTCCAGAGGAAAAACAAATCACTCAGTTACTGACACAATATTGCATCAACACTCCGGTAAAGTTCTCACAAGTGTGTGACATGCCCCCGAGCTACAAGGAGCTGGAAGACTGAAAGCCTGGCATAGGAGGCCACTTCCTAAGAGTGGGACTCCACAGCTCTCACTCTGCTCTCTCTGCCTTTCATTCTGATAGCCTTCCCATTGCGCAGTGGGCCAGGGAGAGGAGAGTTAAGTAAAGAAATCATTGCTTCTTCTCTTTCCTTCCAATATTTCAGTGTCGGGCTGATCTCCATACTATGAGCCCTTTCCTCCCTTTATTCTGTGTATCTGACCCCCTCCCCTCTGTACACTGAAGTTATTGATCTGTCCCCAGGCATGTCATTCTCAGCCACATCCTAGTAAGGTTACACAGACCGGTTCCTGATCGCAGTGCATTTCTGCCTGTCTCTTCTTTTAGCTGTATTCCAATCGATTCCACATGATGTTAAGCACTGTAACAAGCTGGTTCGTGGATGAGTTTCAGAAAGAAAAACAGAGAAACAAACAAAGAGGAGTGTTGCCTACCCATGAAATCTATCCTAATTGTTTCTTCCAAATCTTGTGTTACAGTTTGATACTATTTTCACTGCAGCACACACACACACACACACACACACACACACACACACACACACACACACAGGTAAAAATGCTTCAGGAACACCACTGTGCCCTATTACAATTACGGCCACATCTATTCGTGCACTGAGGGCTGGGGTCACAGTCACTTCAATCCTTAGGTGTGGGACAAAAAGAAGCATTATATATTTTAATAAAATGTTGCCTTCAGAACATTGGGAAAGTTAGAGGGTAAGTAAGGAAAAGATGTTTGTTCTGCATGTGTGTGTAATTCGGTGGTGGTGGTAATGCGTGTGCACACCCACGTGGCTCCCATGCGTGTGTCTGCGGTGGCCAGAGGGGAACATCGGGTGTCCCTCTCCATTGCCTTTCCTCTCGTTCTTCCTGAGCCAGAGTCTCTTACTGATCTGGGAGCCTGCTCCTTGCTTGCTGTTTCCTTTTGTCCTTTTTCAGGAGTCTTGGTGATTCTCTGGTCTCTGCTTCCCACAGGACAGGAGTCACAGGCATCAGTAGTCATGCGCAGATGCTTACGGGCTCCCTGGGGACTGAACTCTGGTAGTGTCCCAGGCCGCCTCATGCCCTCGTGCATATGAAATGCTCTTATCCACAGCCATTTCTCTAGTCCAGAATGCATATGTTTCAGGAGGTACCTCTTTTCCCTTTGGTTAAAGAATGGGGAAGAGTAAGAGTTCAGAAATGTTAAGAGAGACATTTTGATGTGTTTGGTTAGGAAGTGAAGGAAGGCTGGGTCTCACTCACTTCTTGACTGTGTCCAGGCTGGGATGTTTGTCCTCACTTAAACTATTTCTGGAAAAGAAAATGTGACAAAAACAAGCAAAGGTCATGCAGAATCCATCACTGTGTTTGGTAATCTATTCTATTCTTGTTTAAAATGTATTTATTTTTTATTTGAGAGACGATGAAAGAGATGTAGAAGAAGAAGAAGAAAAAGAAGAAGAAGAAAGAGAGAGAGAGAGAGAGAGAGAGAGAGAATAGGCACACTAGGGCCTCTACCCTTAACTGCTGAGCAATTTCTTCACCCCATGATTTGATAATATATTCTTTTTATTATTAACACTTATTTTCTGTAAATAATTAGATACATTGTATGAGCATATCTTGTGATTTCCCTCCTTTCTGTCCCCAACCCACTGGGGGCTCTCCTCAGTGGGATCTGTGGCATAGGGGGTTTTGAGTTGTACAAGAAGTAGCCATTTTTGATTTGTGTGTCAGGGGAGGCAGTATCATTGGGTTTTCTCCCCCACCAAGGTTCTTACAATCTTTCCGCCTCCTCATCCCCTACTTTCCCTGAGTCATGGTGGGTGAGTTTTAAGTCTGCTTTACTGTTAAGGTTTTATGAGTCTGGATTTCTGCTTTGGCCTATGTTGGATACCCCCAGTGTTTGTCTCCATTACTCTTTCACAGGTTATCTGACTTTCTGTGGAGGTAGCTCTCTTGCTCATCTCAACACTTCCTCTAAGGTTTTGTTTAGGCCCCAGATGATGAGTTAGGTGGTTCATCTCCTGCCTGGGTGTCAGCCATCATCCCAGGTCCTGTTAGTAGAAATGGGTTGTCCACAGTTCTCACTACCTTCTGAAAAACAAACAGAATCTCCACTGGAGAGTGAGATTAGTGTAGGTTAAATGAGACAAACATTGTTAATTTGGTGAGATTCTAATGGGTGTAGCCTCTTGGCAGATCTCTGGTTATTGAGAGTTTCCCCTTGGAGTCTGGGTTCTTGGTCTCCATAAGATTTTGCCATGGATCCCAGTTCCAGATAAGGGTTCCTTGCCACTGAGCAGATCTCTTAGCCAGTCAGCAAGCTGTTGATTGCACACCTAGGTTTAGCACTACTATTGCACAGATGAGCACTTCTTGGCTTGCTGGTCTCTGCCATATAGCAGTGACCTTAGCATTCTCGTGACATTGGTTGGTGGTGTATATCAGTGACCTCTGCTTTCTCCAAATGTTGTAGGCCATATTCCTCTGGCAGCTGATAAAATGCCTTCTAACACATGTAGACGTGTTAGCATCTGGGAGCTGGTTACCTTTTTGGATCCAGCAGGGTTTCTTGGTGCTGTGTGATAACATCTGTGGTATCTTTAGCAACAGGGTCTTGCCTTTTGCCTGGGGTGGATATTCAAGAGCTTTGACATAAGACTGTTATTTTAGGGACCTTGTGAGTATCTTTGATCAACATCTCAGTGTAGAAAGTAATCAGTAACTAGGATAGGGATTATTGGCCAGAGCAAATTGTCTTGGGGTTAGGCTTCCTCCCACCCTATTTAGGGCCCCTCTTACAAGAGAATGACCACAGCTTCCTCTGGAGCTTACTGTATGAAAGTAAGGATTTTATGGTATAGATTCATTATTGGTATAGATTAGTGTAGGAGTCTCCCCACTCTCTTATTCCTCCCCCTCAATTCCTTTCCCTCCCCTTTGATATTCTTTAAAAAAATCCTAGCCAATCAAGGCCAACTTAAGAAATGACAGTCCTACCCACTATCTTGGCCTCTGAAAAAACCTTCCCCACCAGATTATCTCACGTGAACTGCTCTTCCTAACACTCTAAACAAATGTGTCCTTCTCTACTGCCATGAAACATCCAGGTGCTGTTGGTGCTAAAGCCAGGACATCTTGGTGGGCTTTATGGGAAAGACGCCCCATGTGGGCCTTAGTGGGCCAGATTGGGTTGGGAGAATGATTACTATAATGGTGGAAGAGCTCTACAATGTGGTTTCAAGATACTGTTCATGGCTGACAAAATTTTCAAGGAGGAAAAATAAGAATATTTAACATAATGCCAGATAACATACACACAAATATATGTACATTGAAAACAAAAATCAGGCAAAACCATAACATATAAATGCTAATGACATTAAAATACTTTAATTCTCTTTTTACAGATCATTTTAAGATCATTTTGGGGGTTTTCAAAACTTCAATCATGAAGACATTTTTATAATCAGAAAAAATTCAACAGAAACAAACAGTAAAATGAGTCCAGAATGCAATTCCATATACGTGAGTCAAGTGCTTGACTCAAAACATCATACTCACTTGGACTCTGCATCACAAATTGGAAAGAAAAACAATACCAAGTTATGAATGAAGACGATTATTAATTTGGATTGTGAAAAGGAATCACAAGTTCTTGGACCTCTGGAGAATCAGATTCCTTTCGTCAGGAGCTTCTCTGGACATTTCACAGTTATGTGCCCATAAAAGTAGGTCCTGTGTCCGCATCATGTCACAAGAGGCTTGGGTCCAGCTCAGGTGAGTGGAGCTCAGAAAGGAAAGTCCAGCCTTTGACAGGATCATTTCTCAGCAGCAGGAGTCTTCCAACATGGTTTCTTATACAGTTCCATGTATGTGTGTCATATTATTATATTAAAAATATCCTGACTTGGAAAATTATTTTGAAAACATGACTTTTAAGGTCGAATAACTTCCTATAGTTTAAATGTGCCATACTTCTGTAACCCTGCCCACCGACTTAACCCCTGGTGCTGTTTTTGTCAATAAATACACCCAATGCCTTATAGAGTCATCCTAGCATTGTTAGATTCCCATTTTATTTGTTGAAATGGTGATAATTAGAGAGCTTGGAGGTGGGCAGTGAGGGAGTAGAGAGAAAGAAGGAGCAGACAGTGAGTGAAACGCTATTACATAATTCTATTCCCACACAAGAGAATTCTCTATTCTAGCCAATTAAATCTCTCAGAAAAAAATTAAGATTATTTCTCTGCTTTTGTATTAGCCTCCCTACCTGTATGGAGAGAGGTGGAGATAGATGATAGATAGATGGATAGATAGATGATAGATAGATAGATAGATAGATAGATAGATAGATAGATAGATAGATAGATAGATGATAGATAGATAGATAATATAGAAACTGCATGGATACAGGACAATATATTCCATTAATATAGCACCCAGATAAATGATTAGCTCACTTAATTGGAATGACAGCTGAGGGAGAAATTTGAAGAAAAAAAATTCAACAGCTCTAAGCAAATGAATAAATGGTTTGATTATTCCATTTTAATGTTTTGTCTTGTGGTATCCAACTGTCTATTGAGAAAAATGTTAAATTATGTCACCCCAGGGTTGTTTCCTTCTGCTCTGCTATGAATATATATGTATATGTATATATGAATATGTATATAGAATTTATGTGTGATATCAAACCATCTATATAGATCATGTTAAATTCCATTGGATCCTCAGAATCATGACCACCTACCAGGAGATTTGACTTTGTAGAAGGAGGCCTTGGGTTTAGGGGACACTTCCTCAGGGAAGGTAGATGATAGAGCTCTAAACAAATGTTTCAGTGTGCATCACACATGTGTGTTTAAGCTACACTTAAAGTGGTAGAGACGTGTCCTGGGCTTACACAAACATTCATGGAAAACATATGTTGTACCAGAGATTGAATAGTATTCATCTTCCTCTCACTTAATTTTCAAAACAACCTTCCAAGAAAGGATTGTAGCAGCCACCAGATGGGAGACAGTAACTCGGAGCTTTGAAGATACATCTCTGCTCTCATCTGGAAATGTATTGCAGGCTATAAAAGACGTGACAGAGAGAAAAGTTAAGGAGCTACTAGGTAAACTGGGTCAAAAAGCTGATGATGGGCCAAGAGTATACAGCCGGAATGGGAGATTGGATTTGTGTGTTGTTTTGAGGAAGAGTTAATATGAAATAAACTTTTATTAGAGAGTAAAAAAGAGGTGAGATAGCTATGACATGGCTGGATAAGTCATAATATTCACTGAGATCTCTCTCTCTCACACACACACACAGAGAGAGAGAAAGAGAGAGAGAGAGAGAGAGAGAGAGAGAGAGAGAGAGAGAGAGAGAGAGAGAGAGAGATCTGATTCCTAGAGATCGAGTTGAGATTTGACTATGTTTAGTTGTAGCACCCATAGATGTCAAGCTGGAGACACTGAGTATATAATTGGATGTAGGATCTTGAAGGCTGGAAGCCTGAATTTAAAGTCTACTGACCATAGGTAGGGTGAGTGAAAAGAACACATGGAGGTGGATGAAGAACGAGGAGAGCGAAGGAAGTCCTAGAAGGAGACCAAGAAGGGATGATTGGGGAGGTATGAGAAATAATATAAACACAAATAATATATCAAAACTCAGGAAAGAGTAAAGGAGAAAAACCAGAAAACATCACCTGAGAGGCCGAAGCAGGAGGATTGCCATGAGCTTGAGGCCAGTCTGCACTGCATTGTGAATTCCAGGCGAGGCAGAGATACCCAACAAAACCTTGTCTCATACAAAGAAATATACAAAGAAATGCTAAGTACAATCGAACCAAACCAAATGAAAAGGAGGAACTCGTTTGCGTTGTCACATATGGTCCCGTAAGATAAAGGCCAAAATGTTGATTAGCTTTTACCAGAAAGAGGCCACTGGTGATTTTATCAACTTCCTCTTAATGGAGCTAACGATGGAGAGCAGGGAGCTGGTGGTACACAGAAATGGAGAGCTAGCCCATTCCTGAGCAGGCTGAGGGAGGAGAGAAAGAAGGTTAAAGAGTAGCACCAAGTAGAAGTTCAATTTCCAGGCATGTTTATGAAATACAGCTGTGGAGGTGAGGCGGGTTGTCTAGGAGTGTCTATGTCCAAATATTGCTTTCTTTCTTCCTTGAGTTTCAATGTTGTTTGGCTCTGGACTGTTACTTTGAAATTGTATCTTTGATTTCTATTCTAAGATACTTGGTTATACCACAAGTTATGGAGTCTGTGTTACAAAATTGATTTAAAACAATTTTCTAGAGCTGTTTCCAGAGCCAAGTGAGCTCTTGCCCCTAAATCTAGGTGAGATGATTGTTATTTATCATATCAAAATGACTAAATGGTGTTTATGTGCAGTGTAGGAAAAGATCATATATCTTGGTTCCTATTAGTCAGTAATGGGCAGGATTAGGGTTACCCTGGGGTAATATTTTCCTCAAACAAACCATTCTTGATCAATTCTTCTGAGAGACCCTTAAAACATGCCATACTATAGATAGCATTAGCTTTTAGATTTCTTCTTCGAATTCTGAACATTCCAAGTAAATTCTGAGAAGGAAGCATCTCATCTCAATGGTCAATGATTATCTCGACAATGCACTGAGAATGTTTTCATAGGAAGCTTTGGAAAGCAGGATTCAGCCTTTGTGGTAATGACAGACGTAAAGGATGCTTTCTCATTTATTAGCACCTAGACTGTAGTGTAGGTGGGGGACAGGAAAAGATAAAACAACTTGTTCCTGATGCTTCTATTAATTTAACTGTTGGAAAAAGTCTACAGAGAAATAGAAGTGATTACATTAAGGAAACTCTCCGTTCCCTACCTATCCTTATCACTGACACCCCAAGCAGCAGTGGGGCATAATGGGACAAAGCGTCTGTCATTAGAATGACACATTTAAATGAACAACTAAACACGATTCCATAGGCAATATCATCTAAAAAGGTAAATTCCACAGAAAAAATCTGCCAAAGGTAGAGAAAGATTTATATACTAAAAACTATTAAATATCTCTGAAAAATTGAATAAACCCAAATAAATACACAAACATCATATGTCCACAGAATGGAAGGTTTATATTTTTTAAGATGACTATATACTTATGTTATCTACAGATTCAAGATTATAGCTGTCTTCAAAAAAACAAATGACAAGCTGATCCTAAAATTAATGAGTTGATTGACAAACTGACCTTAAAACCCAAGGAACTCTAACTAGCCAAGACAATCTTGAAATAAAACAAAGCCCAACAGCTCATACCTCACTATTTCACACATTGCTACAATCCCAGAGAACAAGATGGTAGGGTGCTGTCATGAGGGTAACCGTGTCTTAAGAGGAGTAGGTTGAGAGGCACCAGCTTGGGAGATGGCTCAGTGGTTATCGGTGCTGGCTGCACAAGCCCCAGGCCTGGGGTTTAGAGTCCCAGATGTCATCAGTCATCAGACACAGGTGCAGATTGGATGCATGGAGTACCAGCATCTGTAATCTCAACCTCTCCGTGCCAAAGGGGTCAGAGAATTTGGAAGCTTGCAGGCCAGTCTCTCTGGTATTTGTTTTCAGAAGCCAAACAACAAAGAGGCACTCTATTTCAAACAAGGTAGAAGGTGAGCACTGACATTTGGGTGGTCTCTGGCCTCCACTCTCAAACAATGACAACACACATTTGCTCACTCAAACACACACACACACACACACACACACACACACACACACACACACGAATTGGGATTCTAAAAAGAAACTCATTTATGGTTAGAAGATTTTCATCAAGTGAGCCAAACAAAATCCTGAGCAGCATCAGTCTTTTTCACAAATGGCACGAGAAACTAGGTGGCCACAAAGGAAAGAATAAAACATGAACCAGCATTATGACAACCAAAATGGATCAAAGAGCTAGACAAAAAAGGTAAAACTATTAAGTTCTTAGAAGAAGACACAATCTACATAATTCTCAGCTACCTTAAGCTAGACAATCATTTCTTACATAGAAATACCATCTAATTGTTGTCAATCAATGCATTAATGAACTCATTAATTTTAGGATCAGCTTGTCATTTGTTCTTTGAAGACAGCTATAATCTTGAATCTGTAGATAACATAAGTATATAGTCATCTTAAAAACTTACTTACTATTTTCTTAGAAAGTATACTGAAAGGATAAGTCATAGGAGCCAGGGGTGGAGCTCAGTTGGCAGATTGATTGCCTAGCATGTATGGAGCTGTATGTTGGATCCCCAGTGCTCCATAAAGCAAGCCTGGTGGTATATTCCTGTAATTTTACAGAAATTACAAGAGGTGGATGGAAAAAGAAAAAAAAAAGGACAAGGTCATATTCAGCTACACAGTGAGTTCTAGCCTGAAACCCTAAAAGAATAAATAGGAACATTGTAACTCACCAAAGTTTAAAATATTTTTGTTCCTACCTAAAAAATACTTATACTTATTCAAATGGATTGATTAAGCAAGAAACCATCATGTAAATCAGTGGGTCAAAAGAAAACTGACACAACATGGAAATAATGATGGCTCTCCAAGGGCAAGGAGAGGAGGGGAGAGAATGTGAATGGAGAGGGGAGCAGGATCAAAATGCATTATATACATGTATGAAAGTATCAGAAATAAAAAAAGTTTGTTACACCGATCCACTGGACTGGAGAGATTTCTCAATGGGTGAAGTGCTTTGCTTTCCAAAAACGTGGAACAGATACAGGCTTGAGTTTTGAACCTCAGAACTCACATTAAGCCAGACATAGCAGCTTGATTGTATAATCCCAGTACATTTACAATGAGATGGAAGGTGGAGATGGGAGAATCTGGGGAAGATCGCAGGGGAACTCAGTGGCAAAAAACCAAGGTGCAAGGCAAGGCCCAACACACAGGGTTCCCTGACCTCCACAGGGACATGCATGCCATGGCATGTGCATGTTTACACTCATTCACACATACATATCATTCTTGTACACACACAACACTTGGTCAAGAAAATATAAAAACAGTTACAGGATAGTGGAAAAATGTTTACAAATCACATATCTGACAATGGACCCATATCCAGAATATATAAAGATTTCTTATAATTCAGCCACAAGACAATCCAATTAGTCTATGATATTTAGGTAAAAATTTATTAATTGGATTGTCTCTTTGTTGCCACCAGCTAATGGTTGAGTATTCAAAACAAACAATGCTATGGGAGACTTTTTGTCTTCAAAGTACCATAATAGTGAAAGCCTGGCTTTCCTTGCTCCATCAAAGGCTTTGGAACATTCTGGAATGAAGAGCTGAGCCACCTCCAAAATGAGACTAGCTGAGAAAGGCCACCAGCCAGGTGCTAAGGACTGAGGGTCCAGTCTGAGGGTATTATGGATGGCTCAGTACTTGCAGAAGGCTAGTGCTGGGAATTAGAAATAAAAGGAAGTCACTTCACAGTTGACATGTCCTGAGGGTTTTGACAGTCTACTGGTCACACAGTGATGGAACAAGCAGTGTCCCAAAGCCCCAGAAGCAGCAGGGGCTCCACCCACCTCATTTTCTCTTGGACTAAGACAGAGATCTGACTCAGGGTTTTCCATCATCTCCACCCTCTCCCCTCCTGGAACAATCACCACAAGGAGTCCTGGATCTCCTCAGGGAAGGAGAGCTCCCTGGCAGGGAGCTACCCTGTGAATCAGGACCCCTGGAATCCTGGTCCTCCCCTCTTGAATCACCACAAGGAGTCAGGGATCCCCTAGGGGAAGGAGAGCTCCTTTCCTGCCCCTTCTGGCTGCTGAAGTGGAATTTCCTTTAAGTCCCTGTGAGAGTCAGTTTCCTCTCAAAGTCCTACTTCAGGAGTTGTGAGAATCCAATGCTGCAACAACGTGTCTTCATTAAATAGTAGGCATCATTTTAAAAGTAGTGCTAAACTCAGTAACAACATACAAAGGGGGGTGGAACTGGGTTGACTCCTAGGCTCCCCATAACCCCTTCCCCCATGGACTGATCCAGACTGCCCACAGAGGAGGATACCCTGCTGATTGGGGACAGGGAAGAGGGAAATCGGGGAACTGGGGACACCAACACTTTTTGCTCATTCAGTGTATGTAAATACGAACAATAAAGATATATTTTATTTAAAAAAGGAGTGCTGAAATCTCTATTTATCACCCCTCCATGTGAATTTTCAGATTCCCCCCGTGTTTTCAATCAATCTTGTATTCAGTTGTAACAGACCATTTATGTGTTTTTAGTTTTGATTTAGTTTTGCTCTGTTTTTGAGACATATATACATAGCCTAAGCATAAATTCCCGATCCCGCTGTCTCAGGAATCCTGGTGTCTAAGGACCAGGATGACAGGAATGTGTCACCTTGCCAGAATCCATCCACATTCTTTCATTCAACACAATTCAATGAATACTTATTTTGCTCTGAATTAATAATCCAGTAATCTGATGGAACTCTTAAATTAATCAAATATAATTCCATTCTGTGACTCCAGAAAAGTGACTCACAATTCCCAAATCCTAGTTTCCTAATGAAGTCCTTAAAGACCGACACAGTTAGTTTATAATATAAACTCCTCCTCCTCCTCTTCCTATCTGCCTTGATTCATGTTTCATGGATAACCCAAAGCAATTAAATGATTTTGACTATCTCAAAAATCAATTATCTGATTTATCCGTAATAAACAACAAAAATAGTGAAAGTGGCTGGCATATATAAACTGTATATTGCTATGGTCTGGCAGGTTTGCTAAATACAGGTCTTGCTTCAGAGTTTTGAAATCTATACACTACAGATAATCATCACCAGGGTTGTTTGCCCAATCTCTCTCTCTCTCTCCTTCTTTTGTCTCTAACTTAGCACTTCCTTCAGAAGTCCTCCGTCTTGTCTTTCATTTTTCTTCCATATAAATGCAGAAATAAATTTCTCCAATTTACTGAAAAGTATCTCCCAAAGGGACCAGAGGAAGCAGAAAATTAAACTGTGGTGCCAAAATCATTTCACCACTTCAGTTCAGCCCCTTAAATGTAAATTCAGGAAACTCCACTTGTCAAAGTCCTCTTTGAAGGGTTGAATAATTGGATCCCAATTATCCTTAACCACATTATCCAGGCCTATGTTCAACTTAATATCTAAATAGATTACATTTTTTGCCATCTACTAAAATTCCCCAAAGTGAATATTGCCACATTATACTCTTCTGTTAAGAGTGAAATTTCTGACTGAAAATGTTTTTACTCATATCCAGAGATGGCTTCAAAAATCCTCCAAGATAAGGAAAGCAGTGAGACGTGGCATGACTTGGAGGAGCACTGAGCTCAGGAAGGAGGAGTCATGGACCTTTCTGCCAATCACCTCCATCCTCCTCTGAACTAATAGCAATGGATAAGGCTTAGGAAATCAAAACAGATCCCTGAGAACATAAAGGAACCCCGAGTATCTACAAAGCATCCCGTGAGCAGATTGAACACAATAGAAATGACACAGTCTTACTCTACTTCAAACCAAGGAGTTTCTGTATAAAATTGTACCACATGTATTCTCTTGGTGTATAACTTCCTTTGGACCTTCTGCTTCACTCAAAGTATCAAGTAGTTACACTATATTTTAGCGAACTCTAGCAATTCTTCCTTTCAACTTTGCACGAGATAGTGACAGAATAACATGAAATTTTTTTCTTAAATTGATAAGTAGACATATTTCAGTATTGGGCAGAGAATAGCTAATGTAATAGTGTTATCTTTAGAAAATGCATGTATATTACTGAAAGTGTTTGTCAAGCTCCCTGCTATGCTGTCTGCCAGTTGCTTAAAATCTACAGCTAGAATTACTGTCACAGATAAAAGAAGGCATCTGAAATTGTTAAATATCTACTAGGAGACACCCACAGAGCTTTCTGTGGACAGAGTCAATGGATTCAAAGTCTAGAGTCTTTAAATCTATAAAGTATTTTCAGTACCATATGAAATTGATCTTAATAATCGTATACACAGCATGGCATTGTCACATACTGTTTGCTATTTTTGTGAGAGAAGAAACAGAAATGGGTACAAATAATTCTTAACCAATGGGGTGATCGTCAGCTCCACACATGGAGACATAACGCTTTCATTTCTTTCTGCTGGTCTGGAGACAGCAGCTGATAGCCTTCCTTCTCTCCTTTCTATCCTTCCCTCACTCCTTCTTTCCCTCCATTTCAACCTCTCTTCCTTCTGTCTGTTTGCCTTTGCTTTGCTTCTTTTCTTTTCCCTCCTTTTCTCCCTTTCTTTTCCCCCTTCTTTCCAACAGGCTATTGGAAAAGTCATAAGAGTTATTGCAGTCATGAGACATACTCAAGGTTGACCACAAACTCCTTCAAGTCAAAACATGAGTTTTGTCACAAGCACTTGGCATTTAACTGGCTTTCATGACCACTGTTTTCTTCAGATGCTACTTAGATGGAAGTCCCTGTCTCCCATGCCCAAAGGACCAAAAGATGAACGCATGAGATACAATGCCATCACCAGAAGGAAATCTTTCTTTTAATTGACAGCTCCGTGTCCTCCCTTCTCCAAGGTGTGGCGTGCATTGGAAACCCCGAGGCATAACACCCATGTCCCCACATCCTCTCAGTCCCCAAGCCAATCATGAGCAGCAAGTCTAGTTTTCTTCCTCAAATTATCACTGGTGGCAGAGGTTGGTGTTTTAAGGAGTACGCTATTGAATTGAGTCTACATTGTGATGAAACTGTATTTCAAAATGTGAATAGTTTGTGTCACAGACAATCACTTAATTGTAAATTATGTCTTATAAAATGTGTTAATGGTAAGAAAAAAAAACACAATAGAGAATTTCACAGGCTTCTGAGAACCTGACATAATCGACTCTGGAACCAAATAGCTATTCAATGGTATAATATAGAAATAATACAAATAATGTTGTGTACAAGTACACATAATGTTTGTACAAGTTTCAAATCAGTTTTGAGGTTTGCTTCCAGGACACCATGTTGAAATTGCTCCTTTGAATGGACACAAACACCCAGATGTGCGTTTCCATAGAAAAGGAATTCACTGGTGGGGAAAGTCCTTCTGATGGGTTCCTATTTAAAATAAGGAAGAAATTCTAATTTCTTAAAATGGTCATCAGGAAACGATGTGTTGAAACCCATATACACATGAAACCTTCATGGCATTGACATCACACTGGATTGCTTGCTTCTGGAGGTGCTCTCTCTCTCTCTCTCTCTCTCTCTCTCTCTCTCTCTCTCTCTCTCTCTCTCTCTCTTTCTCTCTCTCTCTCTCTGCTTGCTTTTGTAAAAGGAAGCCAGACTTTTTCCTTAACTTCCCCTGGATCTGTTAGTTCATTAATAAATACTTTCCTCCCCAAAATTGTGCCTGGTTTGGAGATTCATCCCAGAGACGTGTGGCTGACAACGACACCTTCCATGTACCAAAAACAGTTGAGATGCAAACCAACCAAGACATGTACAAATTACAACAAGGAAGTAAAACAACATGAAAAATTAAGGTGTCTGACTCCTCCTAAACCATATCACTCAAGTGCAAACTGCCAGATGATGATTTCAAAAAGTTTTCTGGCAAGATGACCAGTGATCAAAAAGAGTGGACAAACAAGTAAATTAATTCAATCCAAGACCTACAGAAGAAAGTCAACAACATAGAAGGGAAAAACTTTATTAAAATAGATGAGAAATTCAGTAATATGGAGGAAAAGTCAACAATGTGGAAGAAAAATTCAGCAAGGAAATCAAGATTTTTGAAAAATAAATTGGAAATAGTGAGTCCAACAAAAATGCAGTGAAACGCATCAGCAGTGGGCTCTGTCCAATAGAAGAAAGAACATCAGTGATGGAGTAAGAGGATGATATACTCTCCATTCAAACATCAACAGGGCAAAATAAGGGAGCAAATATGACACAACACTTTAGAACTCAGAGAAACGACCATGAGACCAAACCCAGGAACATTTGGGATACAAAAAGGAGCAGAGACAGACATGAAAGACATAGATAGCCAAGTCAATAAAATGATAGCAACAATTTCCCCAACATCTAGAGAAAGAAATGGGCATTTAAAAGCCAAACAGACAAGAGCTGAGAAGAACCTGTACCTGGCAGATGTCCCAATGTGGACAAACCAAAGCAAATAAATAATATTAAGATCTGCAAAGGTGAAAAATCAAGTTTATCCTCAAGGGAGATGCATCAGCATCACATCAGGTCTCTCATCAGCAGCCCTTAAAACCAGGAAAGAAGGGGAGGATATATTTCAAGCTCTGAAAGTAAATAGCTGCCAACCAAGGTTGCTACATTAAGCAAGGCTATCTTTTAAAATTGGTAGAGTAAAAAGACAGCCTACATAAATGGGAAAAATCTTTGCCACCTATACGTCAGACAGGGGAATAATATTCAGGATATATAAAGAACTGCAAAAATTAACCAACAATCCCACAAATCAATCAATAAATGGCTAATGAACTGAATAGTTCTCAAAAGAGAAAATAAAAATGGCTAGTAAATACCTTTAAAAGTGTTCAACTTTAACAACCAGGAAAATGCAAATTTGAACTACTTTGAGATTCTACTTTATCCCAGCCAGAATTACTACCATCAAGAAAATAAGTAACAATAAGTGCTGATGAGCATGTAAGTTGAACATGAAAGATCGCTTATTCACTGCTGGATGGGATGTGAACTTTTGTAGCCTCTATGGAAATCCACCATGGAGGCTTCTCGAAGACCCAAAAAGAGAACTGTCATATGACTCAGCTATACCACTGTTGAGAATATACCTGAAGGACTGCAAGTCACCATACCACAGAAATACTTGTACATCCACATTTATGCTTATACTGTTAATAGTATAGGAAACTCTGTACCATATGCAAAAATTAATTCAAAGTGAACCCTAGAGCTAGCGGTCAAAATTAAACCATAAAAATTTTATAAGAAAACATAGGTGGCAACCATATAACCTCTAATTAGGCAAATTTTTTAAAGATAAATTCTATAAATCATGAATCATAATGGATTTTTTTCATAAATTTCTTTCATAAAAATTTTAAAAATTCTGCTCTTTCAAAAATACTCTTGAGAATAAAAAGATGTCATGGCCTGAATGTACAATGTCCCTAATGGGCTCAAGTGACTGAGCACTTGGTCCCAAGCTGATGGCATTGTTTGAGAAGATGGTGAAGATGGAGCCTAGAAATTGGGTCACTGGAGGCAGGCCTCACTGCTTGTGAGTGCTCTGCTTCCTGACCCCAACTGCAATGTCACCAGCTCTGTCTCTATGCCCTCCCTCCCCACCATGAAATTGTAAGCCAAAAACACAACCTTTCCTTCCAGCCTTGGTTTCTGGCCAAATATTTGTTGTTGTTGTTGTTGTTAAGAATAACATTTTAATGAAAAATAATGATATGTTCTACCATGTTGTTAAGCATATTCTTTTTGTCAGTAATTAGATACATTGTATGAGCAAGTCTTATGATGGTACCCCCATTTCCCTATTTCCCTCCTCCCTGTCCTCACCCTGTTGGGGGCTCTCCTCGGTGGGCTTGTCCATAGGATACGGGGTTATGGATTATATGAGAGGTAGCCATTTTTTTTCTTTGTGTGTTGTTGCTGAGGGGGACGATGGCTCTGGGTGTTGTTCCTCACTGTGGTTCTTACAATCTTGAGAAAGTAATTAATATGAAAGTTAAAGCAGACACTAGGAGAAAATTGTAACAATTAATATTTGTATTAAAGGATTTATATACAAAATATATAGACTTTTGAGATGAAAAAAACAAACTCTGCAATACAAATATCAGGGGAGGTTTTAATAGACATTTTACTAAAGAAGACCCACAGATGCCAAGTGAGCCTATGAGAAGATAACTAACCTCTTTGGTAATTAAGGCCAAAGGAGAGCCCTGGTGCCACCATTTAGAAAGACTAAAATGAGTGCGACTGGCCATACTAGTTGTTGGTGGAACCAAGGAGGAACTAGAACTTAGTGAGGATATAGGATGATATAATCACACTAAGAGGCATTTGGGGAGCTAGAGAGATGGCTCAGCAGTTCAGGTGCTTGCTTGCAAAGCCTGCTGGCTTGGGTTCGATTCCCCAGGACCCACATAAAGCCAGATGCATAAAGTGGTGCATGCATCTGGAGTTCATTTGTAGTTGCATGGGCCCTGGTATGCCCATACTCATTCTCTCTCCCTTTTTCTGTCTCTCAAATAAATAAAAAAAATATTTTAAAAAGAAACATTCGGGGAGACTCTTAAAAATGCTCTCCTTTTCTATGATTTAACCATTCCACAAGTAGCTATTTACTCAAGAGAAATGAAAGTACACACATAAGGAGACATTCATACAAGCTTTCTTTGCAATTGCTAAAATCTGAAACTAATTCAAATGCCCACCATGAGGTGAATGAATATGCATATTGTGATCTATTCATGCAGTGGAATATTATTCAACGATGAAAAGAAATGATCACATTAAAACATGAAAATACAGTAGCAAAACCAAAAGGCTACCTACTATTTATGTAAAATTCTAGAAAATGAGAACTAATTGATAGTGACTGAAAGAAGATCAACAAGTTGCCTGGAGGCGGAGTAGGAGGTAGGGAGGATGTGGTGGTCAGAGGGAGTCAGGAAAAGGGAAATGTCATGCTTTCGGTGAGGACAGATATATTTATTATCCTGACTTCAGTGATACCATAGGTATCTGCTGTGTCAAAACTGATACCTTTTTAATATAGCTCTACTTCAACAAGCTTGTTAAGATGAAAAATCAAACAATAGTTCTTAAAGAAATGAAAGCTATCAGCTATCAAAGCTATTCTTTGGCTTCTTAAACGTTTCTTTGGTTTTTTTTTTTTTTTAGAAAGATTTAATTGATAAACCAATGGTTTTGCTCCACTTGTCACGATAACTACATTGGTGCGAGTGTTTTGTGACTGCTTATTACTTCTCTTCAAAGGCCAGTTCTTCCCATTTAAGCTACCTGCACTAAATAATCGAATCTTTTGCCCCATAGCTTAAACAAAGGCCATATCTATGGCTTGAGTTTCTGCTGTACGTGCCTTAGGCTCGTGGCTCATTTTACCAATCTGCCACTGGATGAGGAGGGACAGTGTCTAGTGACAAGAGTCAGCGGACAGCTGACTCCTCTCTCCACAGGTGAGAATGCAGAGGTGGGAGAGATGCTCTCTGCATATGATGGAGGTAGTTCTGGTGGGCCCGAGACTGCTGAAGAAGCCCATTTATTTATAATACAGGGAGTCGAAAATTAGGCCATTGTATTTCTGCACAGGGGAAGAATTCATAAAAAGTCACACAGAATTATTCTTATATAACTGACAATGACATCGTTGTAAGGTGGAAACAGAGCTTTATTTGTCTTACTTAAAATGATATATAGAGCACTTGTCTGTTTATTCCACTGCAAACAGCTTCTGCAAAAACAGCCAGGAATCCCTGGAGGCTTCCACTGATAGTTATAAGTTACTTGAGCAAAATCTCTCAAGCAAGTTGCTGCCTTGCAGGTATCCATTATTCTAAATTCAAAGGCCTTTTTTGTTGTTTGTTTGTTGATGTCGAACGTGGGTCCCCCTCCCCCAAATTATGTTACATGCAATATTACTTTAAAAAATATAAAACGTGTCAGAACAAAGCTACTTTTCAAATGTTAAATATATATACCTAAATCAAAATACACACAGCCGAAGGGGGAAATACTGGATAAATAGACTTCATAATCAAATCTGGCTCAGGTTAAAGGGAAGTTATTTGGACAGATTCAGCTGCTGCCTTCAAACATCATGGCTTTTGTAATTAAGCTACCTTGTCTTAGCCTCCCTCGGAGCTTATGGGCAGCTCAAAGGTGTAAGAGACAACCAGAAAGTCAACTTTGGAATAGGCAGACAGTTTGCCCACCTGTATGCTGACCCCTCCTCGGTCCTCAGCCAATTCAACCAGAGGTGGACCCAGGGAGGCTGGTGTGATCCTTACGAGGGAGTCAACATCAATGTCATTGACTGGCAAGGCCCATATGGGAAGAGGAAAGGAACAAGCCCAAGTCAACTCATGCTAAAGAAAGCCACAGACAGGGAACCTGCCATTGTTGTAGTCTCTGGATACATCTCCCTGTGTTTTCCCATGAACACTACTGAGTGGAACCCTGGGCGTGCAAATTCATGCAACACCTCCAGGAGAAAACAAACATGATGGCAAGAACAGCAATGGCTTCACAACATAAACTTCTGGACCTAAATTTTAGCTTAGACTCTCTTTTACTATGAGACAGACGTATCAGGCAGTGAGATGGAGAAGGCATATCAATAATTTTAATATGTCATTCCAAATGCTAAGCTAGATATAAGTAGATTGTTATGTGGACATTAAGGGATGGGGAGTTGAGATTTAGCCTGTTTGCGCATGCGCGTGAGAGTGTGTGCGTGTGTATGCATATGTGCATGTGTGTGTGTTCAGGTGTATGCATGTACATGTGTGTGCATGTGTGTGCATGCATGTGTGTGCATGTGTGCATGTGTGTCTCTGTGTGTGCATGTGTGTATGCATGTGTGTGTTTGTGTGTGTGCATGTGTGAGTGTGTGTGTGTGTGCTCACACGTGTATATGTTCAGGCATCACCAGGAGGACAGAGGACAACCTCAGGTGTCTTCTCAGACGCTGTCCATGATTTTTTAAGACCAGGTGTCTTATTAGCCCAGCATGTTCCACATAGGCTAGACGGACTTGCTAGTTAGCCCCGGGGACTGGACAGTAGCTGCCTTCCCAGCACTGGGTTTGCAAATACATGCCAACACATGTGTTTTTGTTTTATGTGGGGTCTGGGCATCAAACTCAGATCCTTATGTCTGTATGACAAGCACTTTCCTAACTGAGCTAACCCCCAAGGCTCTTGGAGAAGAAAAAGAAACTAAATTTGAACACTAGGAAGATAATTAATATCCCTGATCCACATTTCCTTATCTATAAAATGTACACTGGTAATTTGTTTATCAGAAACAAAGTAAGGTATAAGTCTCTGGGAAGAAGTATTGGATTCCATCTTGATGGTCCAGTTTTCCCAAAGGTGTTAAGTCCTAAGTATCTACCCCATATAGAAGGAGAGGGTTGGATGGAGTAGAGTTTCTCATTTCCCTTTATTGGGACAAGTTAACTCATAACACAGAGACCAGGAAACCTCTTGTTCCTTCATTCTGAACTGTATTTAATGTCCCCTTCATCATGCTTACAACAAAGGAAATATTTCTTCAGTCTTGGTTTCAGTCTTCTCCATCATTCAGTACTGATGTATCCCAACAATTCAGAGCATGAGCTTCTCAGACACCACTTCTTGGAAACACTCACTGCCCGCCTCAATGAGTGAGATTAGCTGACAGTTCCAAGCTATAGGCTTCTTCTACACAGCTGTAAATTTGAAGTTGTGTCACAAACTTCCCATGGTGGCCTCTAGCCAAGGTGAGCTACATCATCCCAGCTCAGTGAGGTCTGATGGTGTGAAAAATCCCTCTCAGCTCAACAGTCAATCATTTCATGTTGGTAGCTTGTAATCCACTGCAGTGGAAGTATTGAAGCACAAAAAAATTGGAGAATGCAGAAAATATTGTAAGAACCAGAGGATGGGGAGGAGTGTTGTGTAATACCATATTCCCACAGAAGTGGTGGTTTCCTGCAAAAGACCTGAAGCAAGTTTAAGTTTGTTCAAGATGTATCCAGTACTGAATGATGGAGAAGGATGTGTACATACAGGAAATTTGGGGTTGGCTGTGTGTGTATATGTGAGTGTGTGAGTGTAGCAGGTCTCTTGCCACTGCAAGTGAGTGCCCGCTGCACCTTACATTGGCCCCAAGCCACTAGGCTTTTCAAACAAGCACATGTAACCATCTTCCTAGCCCCACAACCATTGCATCTGATGAGAGCAAAATGCCAGTCCTCTTACTCATTTTGTGATGGAGGTACTTGTAGCTCAGTAATAAAGTACATGACTAGCATGTACAAAGCCTTGGGATTGGTGTTCAGCACTATAAACAATGAATGTTTAAAAACAAAAACAATTAAGAGAATGCTACAATCAGGCCTTCCCATTTTGAAAGCCATTGTCAGACATTTGCTGGGTCATCATCAATTATGTCATTGATTATGAAGCGAAGCCATCGTACTGGGACCTTACTTCCTGTACCCAGCATGGGACTACTTGCACAAGAAGTCTTTGCTCCATGTTGAGCTTGCAAATACCATCCAGTCTACCCCTGCCCATGCTGCTTTCCCCCCAGTCTTTTTCCCAGAGGCATTACACTCCCAAACTTGTTCAGCATTTGCCTTCTGGAAGACCTGACCTAGGAAAGTTGATGCCTAAAATTGGTCTGGAAGAACATGTGCTGTGATGGAGTTTGAGTATTATGGACGCTCACCTCCCAGCTGATGAAGAGAAACTACCCTTGGTAAGAAAGAGTGCATAGACATTAAGGTCAATGCGATAGCCAAGACCACTGGGCCAAAGAGAGTTATGGAGCTATGGAGATAGTTAATAGAGCAAAGCTTATTATAGGCAAAATAAGCTAAGAGCCAACCCCAAATTTCCTGTGTGTGTGTGTATGTACACATCCTGATCAATATGTGCACACATGTCAAAGAACCAAAAGTGAATGGGTCTAAGCATGAAGGTATGTGATGGTTAATTTTATGTCACTTTGAGTGGGTCTCAGGATGCTCAGATAATTGCCTAATCATGGTTTCTGGTTATGCCTGTGAAGGTGTTTCCA
>PVHP010013594.1:0-40739 GCA_004024765.1 Zapus hudsonius
ACTGCAGCCAGGCCCTCAACCACTGCAGCCAGGCTCCCAGCACTGCATCCAGGCCCCAGCACTGCAGCCAGGCCCTCAGCCACTGCACCCAGGCCCTCAGCACTGCAGCCAGGCTCTCAGCCACTGCAGCCAGGCCCTCAGCCACTACAGTTAGGTTCCCAGCCACAACAGCCAGATTTTCATCCAGGCCAGGGGGCTCATTTAAGCGAATTTGCCAGATTTAAGTAACAAAGCCTCTGATTGTAAATAACTAGTTCACATTAAAGAATAAATAAACAGAGTCAGGCATGGTGATGCAGGTGGTAATCCCAGCACTTAGGAAGCTAAGGCAAGAGGATTGCGAGTTCAAGACTAGCCTGGGCTATAGAACAACATCCTGTCTCAAAAATACATACATATTCCGGGGCTGGATTGGCTCAGTAGTTAAAGGTGCTTGCTTTCAAAGCCTGCTGGCCTGAGTTTGATTCCCAAGCCACCCACATAAACCAGACACAAAAAGTGGCAGAAAAGCCCTGGTGTTCCCTTCCCCTCACACACATGGCAAATAAATAAATGAAATTTAAAGCTGGGCATGGTGGCGCACACCTTTAATCCCAGCACTCGGGAGGCAGAGGTAGGAGAATTGCTGTGAGTTCAAGGTCACCCTGAGACTACATAGTGAATTCCAGGTCAGCCTGGACTACAGTGGGACCCTACCTCGAAGAAACAAACAAACAAAAAAAATTAAAACACATACATAGCTGGAAGTGGTGGCACATGCCTTTAATCCCAGCTCTTAGGACACAGAGATAGGAGAATTACTTTGAGTTCAATATCAGCCTAGGACTACAGAGTGAGTTCCAAGTCAGCTTGGAGCTTGGGCTAGAGTGAGGTACTACTTCAAAAAAGCCCAAAGTGAACAACAACAACAAAAAGAAACAAGGAAACAAGGGCTGGAGTTGTAGCCCAATAGTAGTGTACTTGCCCAGCATGGATAAGGCCTTAGGTTTCACCCTCAGAATTGCAAACAAACCAAACTACACATTGCATGAGCCACATCCTATGTAGGCTATAGGCCTGATTTAGCCCAGACTCCTGACCGCTGGCAGACTAGGAGGTTGACAGCTCAGGATTCCAAACTCAGAATCCAAAGCAGGGTTCATTTAATGGTTTTTAAAGACAAAAGGCAAAACTCTCTTGATCCTTTCGTTCCACCAACGCAAACGAGTCACATCATAAGACCTCCTCACGTCTCCTCTCTACGGAACCCCAAATTTGCACCAATAGAGACTCAAAGACCTGCTATTCTGGGGTTGCCTCTCTAACTCTGCCAGCTGCGTGTCCTAGGCAATGACTTCACCTCTCTGAGCCTCAGCTTCTCCCCTGTAAATGTATGGAATGATAATAGTAGTATCTGCCTCTTCCAGGAGGGTGTTGTGTGGACACTGGGCAGGGTGGGGCCAGTCATAAGGAATAATCCCTGGGATCAGAAAGCCTCTTCCTTGTTGAATACAGCGAAGCTTGGTGGGAGAGTCAGGGCAGTTCCCCACCTCTGACCCTCTTATGCCCTTGGTGGGCAGGGAGTGGTTAGCTCAGAGGCCCTGCCCAGGAACCTGTCTACAGTATCATCTCTTCTCCATGATCCTGACAGCCCACGAAGCAGAAATTCCTACTTACTGAGATCTATTCATAAATACTAGCGGAGGCGTATTAATACTTATTGAGATATATGGCCAGCACCACACTATCTTCTTCAAATAAGTGCCCATCCCTTCACTTTCTCACTGATGCCAGAAGGTGCGGAGTTTTCCCTCCCTATTCTACAGAGGAGTAAACTGAGGCTCAGAGGTTAGTTGGTAAGCAGGGCAGCCTGGATTTGGCCAGCATCTATCTCAGGGCCCTCTGTCACCATCCCACCTGCTCCTCAGCTGGCCTCTTCCTTCCTTGTTCATATAAGCCCTTGGGCTGGGGACTCCTGCCTCTGGGAAGCCTCACTTGAGCTGTGGACAGGGAGCCATGGAATCTGCTTGGGAAGCTGCTTTGGCAAAGAGGTGATGTCTGGTCTGGAGTGGAGAGTAAGCCCCAGGGAGCAGGCCCTGGGGGCTGGGCGACAGTACAGACAGCCAACCACACTTGGCGCAGGAGGTGAGAGGACAAGTGGATGGCAATGGCTTCTTTCTTGAGAGAATGTGTTAGAAAAAGGAGCTGATGGGCTGGAGATGAGACTCAGCGGTTAAGGCACATGCCTGCAAAGTCTAATGACTCGGATTCGATTCCCCAGGACCCACATAGAGCCAGCCACACTAAGTGGTGCATGCGTCTAGAGTTCGTTTACAGTGGCTGGAGGCCCTGATGCACCCATTCTCTCTCTGTCTCTCTGTCTCTGTCTCTCTCTCTCTCTCTCTTCCTCTCTCTGTCTCTCTTCTCTCTGTCTCATATTGCTTTCAAATAAAGTAAAATAAATAATAGATGCATATATAAAACAGAAAAAGGAAGCAAGTAAACATAATAGAGGTGAAAGAGACTGGAATCTTTAAAGCCTTAAAACATAAACCATCCCCTAGCTACCTCAGCCCCATAGAAGAGGTCTCTAGACACAAAGCAAGTCCTCCTTAGCCTGGCACCACCAGCCTGGACCACAAATCTAGAGGGGGGTGTCAGTGGGCCCGGGCTTAGCAATCTGAACTGAGCATACCCAACCATTAACACCTGCAATGACTGAATGGTGAGAATTGCTGGCCACCCTCCCAGTAGGGACCCAGGCAAGGGACCACCACCCCAACGCTTGTGCACCCCCACACATATCCACACTTTCCCCCTTAGAAAAAGTATCTGTCCTTAACTTTTTAAAAATTTATCTATTTATTTATTTTATTTTTATTGCCCATAATGAGTTACATTGTTTAATGGGCAAACAATGAGTTGTTATCCCCCATTCCCCAATGCCCCTCTTCCCCATCCCCAATCAACTGGATATCCTCCTCCGTAGGCAGTCTGGATCAGTCCTTGGGGCAGAGGACCATGGATAGCCTAGGAGTCAGCCTGGTTCCGCCGGCCCTAGTGTGTTGTTACTGAGGGGGGGTCGTGTCTCTGGATATTCTCCCCCACCAAGGCTCTCACAATCTTTCCGCTGCCTCTTCCGCTGAGTTCCCTGAGTCTTGGTGGTTGAGTATTAAGGCTGTTCTATTGTTGAGGGCTTAGGGGACTCTCTGCTTTAGGTTGTGTGTCCTTAACTTTTAAGACTGAGACCCCAGTCCTCCAAGGATGGACACTGATACCCAGAGCAAAGCAGTCAGACTCTGTGATTCCTTGGTTTTAAAACTGAAAGCCCCAAGTCCTGGGAACCCTTCCATCCTCAGCTGGTCATCTTAGCTAAGGGCCTGATCTTTCTACAGGCCAAACCATTTACTCATTTGTGCATTCATCAAACTGAGTCAGGTAATCACAGTAGAAAGCCAGCCAGGGAAGTGCACTCATGAGCTTTCAGCCAGGGAGAAACAGAAACAAGCCTTAGGAAATCATAAATAAGTGGAGATGTTTCCAGAAGAACCCAGGTTTATTGAGGGGCTTGGTGTAGTCTCTGGACCTCTGAGCCATGCCATAGATGTGGTAGGATGGCAGACTGGGTCTGTTATACCTCCATTCCACCCTTCCCACTTTCTACCATTTCCTTGAGGCAAGGAAAAAGGTCTTAAAGTAGTAAGTAGGTTTCTTACCAGCCTATGTTCAAACAGATGAAACAAATTTTGGACTTAAATCAGGAAAAGTAGCTAAACTTCAATTATATTTGTGAGGAAAAATGGCATACATTATATATATATATATACACACACACACATATATGTGTGTGTGTGTGTATATATTCACACAGAGATTTGGTTTAGTACTTTAAAGGAAAAGCTCTAGGTAAATATATATCTAAGTGCAATGTGTGCATATATCTGTAAATGCATACAAGTTAAAACTATAATGCATGCCACAAAGAAAGTTTCAGGCAGAGACTAAATGGGGAAGGGACAGGGTATTTATTTTATTTTATTTTACTCATTTAGTTTTTTGAGGTAGGATCTCACTCTAGTCCAGGCTGACCTGGAATTCACTATGTAGTCTCAGGGTGGCCTTGAAATCGCGGTGATCCTCCTACCTCTTCCTCCTCAGTGCTGAGTGCCTGGCAAGGTCTTAACTCTGTAGCCTAGGCTGGCCTGGAATTCACTATGTGGTAACTCATGAGATTACAAGCATGTGCTATCATACATGGCCAGGTCTTTTAGACACATGGTCAGAGAGACCTCCTCCCCAAGGAGACATTTAAGATGCGAGCTGCTACAGGGCATGTCATGGGGGACTGTGGTCCAGGCAGGAGAGCAATCAATCAGACAAGGCAGGAGAACCCTGCAGCCCTGCTAAGGTCAGCCACCTGGGCCTGCATGAAGTAGGGAAGCGAGGCGATGTCACCTTCCCCTTTACCACTGTCCTCACCCCAAGGAAAACCCCTGGGAATCAAAGTCAGTTAAGTCCAGTGGCCTTGGATGTCATATCCCCACTCTCCCCGGCCCCCTCCACTAACCTGTTACTTTTTTGGTCAAAGGTATCCCAAGCTGGCTGTGAAGTGATCTCTTTTAAGGGGTCAAGTGGCCATTTAGCCTCCTCCCTCCTGGAGGGCAGGGTGGGGTGAGGGTGGCATTTTTAAACCATTAACAGCTGACATCTGTTAATTATTTGTCTGCTTCTGTTTTGCTTCCGCCCACACCATTCATTGCTCAATCCACCTTGCAGCCCCAGCCCTGAGAAGTGGAAGTATCACCTCCCAGCAGAGAGGTACTCTGGGGGTACAGAGGTCCCTCTTGCAGCCAGTGAGCCCAGCCATGGGACTCAGACTGACAACACCCACATGGCCCTCCAGATCACAAAACAAAAGGAACAGAACTCCATCCTGCGCCAGAAACTAGGGGTCCTCATCCCCATTCCTCCTCAGCCCTGCGATATGGAGGTACCCAATGTGTTCCCCAGAGGTAACACTCCAGGCCAGGCCATGTGCTTACAGAAGCCCCAGTATCTCCAGGCTGAGCCCCATCATATGGTGTCCACAAAAGGTAACTTTCCAGCCAGGCATGGTGGCACATATCTTTAACTCCAGCACTGGGGAGGCAGAAGCAGTAGGATCCCTGTAAATTCAAGGCCACCCTGAGATTACATAGCCTGGACTAGAATGAGAACCTACATTGGAATACCAAAAGAAAGGTGGGGGAGGGTAAATTCCTCTACCCCAGGAGCCAAGGGGGGGGAATACAACCACACTCTTCTGGCTGGAGGCAGGGTCTAGACTATAGAGTCCTGTACCTCTCTTTACTGGTCCCTGTACATTCTAGAAGGGAAACCTCTAAGAATAAGGGCATGGCTATGGAGCAGTCAGGAGGCCAGAGAACGCTCAGTCCCTGGCTCCTGGGTCTAAGGCAGGGAGTCTCGGAGCTCAGAGGACCTTGAACACTGAGCTGTGTCCCCAAGGTTAACCAGGTACCCCATCAGGACAAGCTTTGGCAAGCTCCCTTAGAACTATAGTAGAGGATGGGAAGCAGGCAACAAGAGAGGAGACTGGAGTTGGGTTACTCCCCACCCCAGTGGCCAGTGAGAACAGGGTTGTGGGTGTGAGACGATGCCCAAGGGGAACTTTGAGTGTCAGGAAGGGAAGAGAAGGGAGGGGAAGGAGCCAAAACCGTTAGCTGAGGTTCCCTGTCTGGGGCTGGGAAGTACAGCCTTTTCCTGGGGGAGGAAGCGGTCTGCAGGGGAAAGCAAAGAACTTCCATATTGGCCAGCCAGGCAGGTGTGCCTTTGAGCCCTGAGCACCCCTTATTGCTGGACTCTGGAGGGCAGGTCAGCAGAAAATAGATCTACAAGCAGGGTTGGGAGTGGTCTGGGTTCAGGAGCCACTGGCACCCGGAGCATGAGCGGTCTTCCAGGCGAGGGCTGGAGGGTGAGAAGAGGATCTGCAGCATCCGAGGGCCCGAGGAGCCCAGTGGCTGGGTAGACAAGAGGGTCAGCTGGAGGCAGATGCCCAGACCAAGCAATGACATCACAGTGTCAGAGACAGGAAAGCCAGCAAAAAGCGGCTCAGCCAAACCCACATATCCCTTTAACCACCTAGGGAAACGGTGGGCTTGCTGGCCAGTCAATGCTGGCATTTTCAGTGGGGAAGGGGCTTCTAGAAGCCAGAGGTAACCAGGCAGAGGCTGATAGGCACGCCTCAACTGGACAGGGTGGGAGGAAGGGCAGTCTGGCCCAGGATCCAGCAACTTCCTCCAGCAGCTGGCCCAGGCAGCCGGAAGGATCTGGAAGGCTGCAGCAAGGGGTCAGAGCAGGGAAGGACCTTTCGTTCTGGTTCTGCCTTGAGGATCCAAAGTGGAAGACAATGACCACTGAAAGCATTTGATGACTAAAAGCTTTGAGTTGCTAAGTTTAGCACTTAGGGTGGGGTAGACACAGTGACTTCCACCTCCAGGCCCTCGCCTGGTTCTAGCCTAGTCTTCTGTTTAACTCCTTGTGGCAGTTTGAATATAGGTGTCTCCCATAGCCTCATGAGTTTGTGACTAGTCTCATACTTAATCCCTAGCTGGTGAAGCCTCTGGGGCGTGGAACCTTCCTGGAGGAGGTATGTTGTTGGGGGGGCAGGCCTTGGGGTTTTATAGCCCAGCCCCCACTTGCCACTTTTAGCTCACTCTGTACTTTCTCCAGACATGTAGGGATGTAATGCCTGGCTATCTGCTCCTGCCATGCCGCCCCCCATACACACACCACAGTGAAACACCTCCTCAAAGCTATATACTAGAAATAAATTCTTTTCTTCCACAGGCTGCTTCTGATGGGCGTTTTGTCCCAGCAACAAGAAGGTAACTGACTGCTGCACGCCGCTTATTTCTATTCCTACCCCTAAAGACCTTGTCATGGGAGAAAACCAAATTACTTCCAACTCACCCAACTGGCTAAAATGTCAACAGGATACCATGCCTTCTCCTTCTAGTACCTAACACCTAAGCTAGAGAGATTAGGGCTTAATTAAAGGACTCAATCACTAATGGGGGAATTTCAGTCACCAGAGGTGGCCAACCAGAGCAGTGAAATCATTACTAGGATCATATCACCTTTTTATATCATACCACACTCTAACCAAAGGTAAGGCATCTTCAGTTCTCACCAAATCCTTTAAAAAAAAAAAAAGCTTAAATTTTTCCTCAATTTCTAAAATCTCCTCTCTCAGAAGCTTGATCTGAGGGGGAATCTTTCAATCTTCACTCCAACAGTGCCTGAGACAAATGAGGCATTCCATAAACATGTGTGGACTCTGTCACTCTCATCACAGGCTTCCCCAGGGTCCTCAGAGTTCCAAGAGCCACCCCTTCAAACATCCACCCCCTGTCACTTGCCCTGTCGATACAACTGATCTCTTGGCTCTGGAAGATGGTATAGATCTGGCCAGCAAAAGCTTCTAGGCATGTATATTTAAAGTTTGGAAGACTCTTTCAACATTATTTAGGACTGAAACAATTGTCTTCAACCCTTAAAAAGTACTTTTCCCCCTGTTGTATTGGGAATGGAACTCAGGGCCTCAGACATGCTAAGCAGTGCCTTCCCATTATGCATAAAAGAACAACTCAGCTGGGACTCAGGATGGTGTATGCTTAGCTCCCGCTGGGCCACCCTGCCACCAGGCCAGGACACCTAGAAGTAGCTAGAGATGGCCCCCTTTAATGCTAAACCCAGATGCACCTGCGGGATCCACCTCAATGCCAGTGCTGTGGAGGGACGTGCTTCCTTTGCTTTATGGGCACTGGAGAGCCTGCCACCTGGATACTGTGCCCACAATGTAAATTCTTTCTTGGGGCACAAATGCTTCTGCAAACATCCACTGAATTTAACAACCATTCTGAACATGCACCTTATGTGTTTATGGGTTTCTTGTTTTTGTCTGGGTTTATGGGGCCAGCCTCCAGTTTTTAAGAATTCTTCCTCCATCCCCAGTGGAGAAATGGAGTCCAGAATTGGGGAAAATAAGAGCACAGAGGCAGACAGACAAACTGATGCCAGTCTGACTCCAGCTCTTTGACTGGGTTGAAGAGGTTTCTGGTCCCTGATAGCTAAGAGCTCTAGCTGACCCCTGAGCAAGTGGTGTCCCAATGTGATAAAGGGTCCCTGTACTTCATCAGGGGGTCCCAGTCCCTTAAGTGGTTAGACACAGACTCAGGTGACCAGAAACAGCATCAACTCCAACCAAGGGATTGAGGGAGTCGGCGAAACCGCCCCTCTCCTAAGAGACCCCTCGGCTGGCATTCTTCCAGCCCTCTCCGTCCACAGGAGACTCGGAGGCCTCAGCTGCTCTTCATAAACTACCTAGGGCCCCTGCTTTCTCAGCTGTAAAGAAGGGTGCAAATACTGTGTGACACCCAGTTCCAGGCCATGCAAAGGCACCCATGGGTCTGTATGTCCCTTTACATTAGTGAGGGAGGAAACCACTCCTCCACAGGAACCCCAAGATGATAGTGAGGGGACTTCCAGCTCAAACCCTGCCTCCCACATCCACACATTCACTAGATGACCATATGAGGAGGAATCCCCCACCCACCCACTCATGGCAGGTTTCCCTACTGAGGGCCAGCCTTCATGGCTTCCCCTTCTCAGGAGATAGCCAGGCCCTGAGCTGCAGGTCCAAAGCCAACTTGTGGGTCTGACCAGGCGTGAGGTCAGGCCAACCAGCAGCAGCTGCTCCCCTCAAAGCTCTCCTGGGTCTCCTAAGAGATTGAGGGTGGAGGCCAAGGTCAGGGTCAGGCCGGAACCAAGGCCCAGCACAACAGACCTGCCTGAGGCCCATGGGAACTGACCTCTCATTTCCCTAAGCAAACATGCCCCAGTTCCAGGCAGGAGAGCACCTTGCCGCCCACAGGTCTTCATGGCAAGAGGAGGAAATCCAGGCCTGCAAAATGCTTTACCCACAATCACTGTTCCAACCCCTCCCTCCACCAGCAGCTGCCAGTGCCCACGCCTATACAACAGGGGCGGGAACTTCCCTGCCTTTGAGCCATCACCCTCCTAAGACAATATTCAGAAGCTCTGAATTACTCAAATCAGTTACTCCAAGGAGGAACTCGGGCAGACAGACAGTAGAATAAAGATGGCAGATAATTCCCACCGGCAGGTAATTGCTCCCTGGAGAATTTCAGATAATAAAACCAGAATCTAAAAGAAAGCATTTTCCCAGGGAGAGGCAAGAAAGAGATGTGGGTGGGAGAAACAGAAGCTCTCCTCTCCCCTTCGCTGTAGTCTCCCCACCCGTTGTGGGATGCACTCCCTTCAAGGGAGACACAGGGGGGCCATGGGGATCCACAAGGTTGGGGTGGGAGTGAGATGGGGTCAGTTCCAGGGTGTTGAAGTCTCAGGACACCTGACTCTCATATCCTTCCTTGGATTCCTGTTAGATATGGGCTCAGGATACTCAGGTGGTAGTTAGCGGCTCATCTGAACCCCTCACCCGAACCCCTCATCCAGGGCAAAAGCTCTTTGAGGGAGGTCTTTGGCTGTCACACTCTGTCCTTCCTGGCCACTCAGCCCTGGTGCCCCCATGAAGGACCTGCCATGGATCCAGGTGGTGAGGGAGGGACAATCACTATGTATGAGAAACCAGTTACCAAGCCCTCCGGGCCTTGGTTTCCTTAATTGTAACGTGGGGAGATGTCATCAAACTGTTATATAAATAGAAGTGGCTTACAGTGCCACTTCAAGAGTGCCACAGAGCCTGTCAATAAGCATTCTGAGGAGAAAGGATCCCATCGTTTGTGGTTTGGAGAGTTCTAAAGCAAACCAAAGTCAGCAGGTCTCTTTTTAGCAGGACTTCTCAGAGACTTCAAAATCACGAATGTAGATTGGCACTATACAGCAAAGCATGACGCACGTGGCCTTTTCCTAACTCCTGTTCTACCAAGCAGCTTACCGGCCAACCATTCATGGCACATACCCAGGCTGATAACAGTGACAGGCGTTTGGCACGAGAACAGAAGAAGACATTCAAAGGGGGTGGGGTGGGGGTGGGGCACAGGAAAATGTCCCAGGACAGGCACGGTGCTTGGGTTAAGTTATACCAGAAAGAGGAGGGAGTCTATGGGCAGAGCCAGGAGAGAGCTGTAGGCCAGCTTAGGTCTACTGGGCCTGGTTCTTACCTTTCCAGGAAAAGAAGAGTTGGGAAAGGAAGCAGGCAATGGCCATGGGGTAAAGAGAATGTTGGAAACTTTTGAAAGTGCCTAGGCAGGGGCTGTCCAGATGGTTCAGTGGTCAAGAGTGCCTGCCGGACAAGCATGAAGGCCTGACAGGGCCTGATTGGTCCCGAGTTGGATTCTTCATGAAAACACCTGAGCATGGCCAGTCTTATGAGGAGACTGGAGAATCACTGGGGCTCAGCCAGACTGACCAAAAACAGTAGTTCTGGGTTCAGTGAGAGACTTTGTCTCAAGGGGAAAATGCTGAATAGCAACAGAGGACATCCAACTTCTCTGGCCTTAGTGCCAGCATGCACAGGGAATGTGCCTCTGCAAACACACACACACACACACACACACACACACACACACACACACGTAAAAAAAGGAAGAAAGGGAGGGAGAGGAAGAGAGGAAAGAAAGAAGGCCTGGACAAAAAGAATGGTTCACTTAGAACTCTTTGCCAGGCATTGTAGGAAGCACAACTCTCAGGTTCTCTCTGGTCCCTTGCTATGGAGCACAGTTCACTCCACTATGAAGTAACAGGGCAGAGACTTGAGGATTCCAGCACATCCATTTTAGAACTGTACCCCTTAACCACTGAGCTCTCCTACCCAGAATCACAAGGGGCAGAGCAAAAGCCAGCACTGTCACCATCACTGTCGAAGTATGAACAGAGCACGGATTCCTAGTCACCTGAAGTGCCTTGGTTCTTTATTTCTATCTCACTGGACAGCACTTTCTAAATAGACACAAAGGTCATTGGGTCTGAATACTTAAATGGAGCCTCTCCCACCATCCACCTGTAAGTGGGCACAGAGGTGCCCAAATAGCATGTGGTCAATCCCATCAGTGCTCTCAGCAAGACTGATGTTTCCCGGCTTGTGGCTGCTGAGAGTTATGGGGCCTGCGGAGCTGTCCTGGGAGGAGTGAACCTGAGGAGGGGTGCGCCTTCTTCTTCACCAAATATGTCAGATAATCATCTCCATCAGGAGAAGAAGGCACCAGGCCCCCTTCCTGCTCCTGCACTGGAAAGGAAGTGAAATTGTGTGCCTTAATTCAATTAGGTAATTAACTAGACAATGCTAAGAGAAATTCCAGCAAGGATATAAATACCTAGAATCTCTGCTCTGGCAGTGAAGAGGATGTCAACAACAAACAGGAAATCGGGCAGAGGTGGGAGGCGGGGGCTGAGGTGTGTCTCCCTTCAGGGCGGTTTCTAATTACCCCGGCCAACTTTGTGATAAGCGCTTTGCAAGCCTTACCTCACTTAAGTCTCAAAACAACTAGGTGACGTAGGTGCCACTATTATCCCCATTTGATGGAAACTCGGCGCAGTGAGAAGAAAATGACCTGCCTGAGGACACACAACAGCACGGACCAACCCAGCCACGATCCCAAGTTCCCATCCTCTGCCAGGGCCCTTAGCTCCTGCCCCCAAATCATGGCCGAGATAAAAGGGATGCTCATCTGGGACAAGTGGGGTGAACTAAGTGGAATTTGACATCTCTGGGCTCCCCACGTATCTTGCCTGCTAGGCCTGGGGCCACCTGGCTGTATGGCTGAGTCGGGGAACCGGGTGAACTGGGGAAAAGAGATTTGGGCAAGACTATAGCAACCATGGCAGCTGTGGGGTGACTCTAGCCTCACTTCCTCTGGGAAGCCCCCTTGACCTTGGCCCAGGATCTGGCTTTCTATACCAATTGTAGAGTGTAGACACTGGATAGACTCTCCAGTGAAGACAGAAGGAAGGAGGAGTCAAACCTCAGACCCCTTGAGCTCTGAACACCTCCTCCCCAACACCCCACCAGCAGGCAGGCTTTGACCCTAGGACTTCAAGCTCAGTTCAAGTTTGCAAGGTAAAGTGGATGAGGAAGAACTTAAGTACCTTAAAGAATGCTTGTCTGTTGTAACCTCCTTCTCTGCCTTAGAATCACTCCCTTAAAAACCCACATGCAGAAACCTTTCTGTTTGGTTGATTTGGGTCCCTAGATAGCTTCACAAGAAAAGTAAGTAGGAGCTGGGGAGATGGTTCAGAAATTAAAGGCACTCGGGTCAAAGCCTGCTGACCAGAGTTTGATTCCTAGCATCCACATAAAGCCAGATGCAAAAAGCAGTGCAAGTGTCTGGCATTCATTTGAATGCAGCAAGAGACCGTAGCACAGACCTAGACACACACAGACACATGCACGCACACGTGCAAATAAATTAACTTTTTTTTTTAAAAAAAAGTAAATAATCCTTATAATCTTTCCAATTCAGACAGTTCGATATCCAGAACTGCCTTCCTATGGTGGGTGGGGGCAGGGCAAGAGGGCATACATGCTGGGAAGGGGCATTGGTTAGAATTTCCAAGGGTCAAGTGGTCTTCTTTACGTCCTTCAGTAATAATAAACTTGGCCTCCACCTCCCACCTCAAGCCCAGGATTCAGTGGCCAGCACAGATCCCAGTTCCAAACCTGAATTAACACTTTACTAGTCAGCCCCCTCCCCTGGGGCAGAGATGGGAAAGGAATTAATCACCTCAATCCCAAAGAATCAGCAAGCCAGAGGATGGGAAGAAAGGACCAGGGACTAGCTATAAATCCTGGCTTCTCACTGCCCTTGCTCTGAGGGAGCCTGCGCAGCCGTACCTGTGTGCTCTGCTCAAGTACAGTGTTAGAAGAGGAGCCCAGAATGAGTGGACTGTGGGAAAGGACTTCTGGTCACTCCTTTCCCGCTCTGCTCTGCTCAATCTCCCCTGGTTTCTACTTCCAGAAGGCGGTCATGAAGCTGGCAGGGGAGCAGTACAGTGCCCAGGAAGACCTGCATTAAACTCTGCTCTACCCCTTCCCAGCCTGGACCTCAGTTTCTGTCACCATCCTTGTGAGTACAGTGGTATCAGTTTCATTATCTGCAAAATAAGAGACCTCGAGGTTTGTTGTAAGAATCACTTGAACACCATGCTCACATGCTTAATGCCATAAACCTGATGCCCTGGTACCTGGCGCCCAGAACATTCTCAGAAAGTGTGAGCTGAACACAGCTCCAGTGGTGCAATCGGTTAGCCTGAGGTACTTCCACAGAAAGTGTTACAACCCAGGAGGGCATGTGTCTTGTCTCAACTCACACAGCCTGCACAGAGCACAGCAAGAGCTAACACCAGGTTCAGGCATGGTGTTATATATATATATATATATATATATATATATATATATATATATATATACACACACACACACAAAATACACAATGCACAATATAGCTGGAGTACTTATCACACCCAGTGGCTTCCCTGGACTCATAGTTCATGGGTCAGATATAAAATCCCAACCAACATGTTTATTTTTCTATGTGCGCGTGCACACACACATACATACACACACATACACACACACACACATACACACACACACACACACACACACACACACACACACACACACACACACACACACACACACACACACACACACACACACACACACACACACACACACACACCAGCAAGTAGCTTAGAGTGAAAGTTCCCAAACCTTGGCACCCTCTTCCACTCAGGGGTGAGTGGTGAGCTCATGCCTCTGACTAAGCAGACTCTGACGCCAGGAACCCTCCATGGGAACCCAAAGGCTTGGCTTCCAGCCCCAGGAGGAGCCCAGGCTGCAAAACCAAGGTTCTTCTCAGGCTGGGGATCCCTGGCTCCCGGGGCTCAAGACATAGGGAGTTTCACCAGGGCAGGGAAACCTTGCAACCAAGGGTCCTGAAGTCCAGAGGTCCAGAGATCCAAGGTTTGAGTCCTGGCTTTGCAGTGAACTTGTCAAGAAATTTTAGGCAAGCCCTGGCTTCTGACTCCAGTTCTAATGTGGATGGATGACAACAGATTTTCTGATGGTCTATCCACTTGGGTCCTGTTCAACTGCTAATCTGCTCACCAGAGCTTTTGACCTCCTTATGGAAGGAACAGAGTTTGTGAAGGCATGAAGGAGATGACAGGAAGGAAAGGCCAGTGTTAAGGGAGGGATGGAGCAGGATGTCTAGAGAAACAGGCCTGGGCATGGTGATGCATGTCTGTAATCCCAGCATTTGGGAGGTGAAGGCTGGAAGATTCAGAGTCTTCAAGGTCATCCTTCACTATTTAGGGGGGTTTCATGGGGCCTTATGGGGAGCAGAAGTAATATAAACCAACCTTGGGGGCTGGAGGCTTATTCCACAGAGTGAGATCTTAGAGCATCTCAGAGAGGTTCCAGTGAGTCAGGCCAGGAGAAGAACCTTCCTGGTGCAGCTCCCACCTTCTGCTCTCTGCATTCCTCCCACCCCAGGAAGCAGATGGACAATCCAGAACACTTAGTTTAAAAACTAGAAAAGGGGTTGGGGGATGGCTCAGTGGTTAAAGGTGCTTGCCTGCAAAGCCTGACAGCCCAGGTTCAATTCCACAGTCTCACATAAAGCTGGCTGCTTAGAGTTGTTCGTGAGTCTGATGTTTGTTTGCAGCAGTGGA
The DNA here is from genome assembly GCA_004024765.1 of Zapus hudsonius. Lineage (NCBI taxonomy): Eukaryota > Metazoa > Chordata > Mammalia > Rodentia > Dipodidae > Zapus > Zapus hudsonius. The sequence goes on from PVHP010013594.1 coordinate 14,695, forward strand.
GACCCTGGTATGTCCCGGCTCTTCCTCTGTCTCTCTATCTCTATGTCTCTCTCATTAATTCAGAAATTAAACTTGAAAAGATAAAGATTATTCTCTTCTAGAATAATCTGTGAAACCCATGCACATACTTCCCCCCAGAGCTGGCTCTCTCCAGAATCCAGATGCAGCAGAAAATGTGACCTCCTGGAGCAAGAGATGGGTGGGTTTACAAAACTGAGAGCGGGAGAGATTGCTCCGTGGTTAGTGCTTGTAAAGCCTGATAGCCCGGGTTCAATTCCCCAGTACTCATGAAAAGCCAGATGGACATTAGCTCATGTATCTGGAATTCATATGCAGCAGCAAGAGGCCCTGATGTGTCCATAGTGTGTGTCTGGCAAATAAAAAATAAAAATAAAAAATACTGAGAGTTACAAGATCTGTTCAACCAACAGCCAAAAATAAACACCTGTACCCAAGCCAGAGCACATGTCATTTCACTGTGGTCTTGACAAAGCAGGCCAGTGCCACACTCTGCCATCCTCAATGGCTCCCCACTGCCTACAGCTAGCCAGGCGTGGTGGTGCACACCTTTAATCCCAGCACTCAGGAGGTAGAGGTAGGAGGATCGCCATGAGTTCAAGGCCACCCTGAGACACATAGTGAATTCCGGGTCAGTCTGGGCTAGAATGAGACTCTACCTCGAAAAACCAAAATAATAATAATAATAATAATAATAATAATGATAATAATAATAAAGCATCATGTTCACAACCATTTATTTATTTATTTATTTTCCTGTATCACTGGAGATTGATCCCAGGGCCTTGTGCTTACTATGGCAGGTAATCTACCACTGAGCCACATAGCCCTAACATCCCCTCTCCTTTTTTGAGATGAAGTCTTACTCTGTAGCCCAGGCTGTACTAAAACTCACTATGTAGCCAAGGCCAGCCTCAACAATCCTCCTGCTTCAGCTTCTTGAGTACTGAAATTATATGTGTGCACTACCATTTCTTTTTCTTTTTTTTTTTTTTTTGGTTTTTCGAGGTAGGGTCTCGCTTTAGTCCAGGCTGACCTGGAATTCACTATGTAGTCTCAGGGTGGCCTTGAACTCATGGCAATCCTCCTATCTCTGCCTCTTGAGTGCTGGGATTAAAGACGTGCACTACCATTTTTGGCTCAGATTCCTTATTGAAGCATTCTGGGTCCTCAATTTAGGGTCCCACAGTGTTTTTGTGCCTCCCTCTCATTACCACCTCTTCCCTCCCTGTTCTAGCCTGTCAAGGCCTCTGCTGCCCCTCCCACTCCTGCATCTTTGCCCCTGGCACCTTGATCCATCCCTGGCCTTTTGCTGAGAAACCCACTGACATTGCTTCTTCTCGCAGCCTGCTCTCACTCTCGTTGGCCTCTTTTGAGTCCAGAATGCAGATGCAGACACTGGAAACAGACCACAGCCTTCCCTGTGCTCCTGAAAGCAGCAGCCCAGCCTCTGCCCACTTTAGTGGTGATGGCTGATGGCTGAACCACTCGAGGGAGAGAATGGAGCCAAAGGACTCTGCACAGTGTCAAGTGTGACAGGATCCCAAGGGATTACGAAGTCTATTTTTAACTCCCCACATCCTGGCCGAAAAACAAATCCCTCACACACCCTGGCCGATCCCTATCAGGGGGTGACAAGGCCTTTGGGGATTCTCTCCTCCCGGAAGCAATGCCAGCACTGAGGCGGTCCCAATGCCAGGAAAGCCCCAAGGTCCCTCCTCCAACCACAGCCAGCTTCCACAATGTCTGGCTGGGTCTTCACTGACCCCAGAAAACAATCATTTCCCGGTGGACGCAGTTGTCACATATTTTCCAGCTTGTGACAGCCAGGTCACAGCAGATGCTCAGCAAGGCTATTCATGCCTCTCCTTACTCATTTACCCAATGTCCCCTCCCTGTCCTTCTCTGACAAGGTGACTCCTGCTCTGCGGTCACCTATAGGGCTGTGTTAAGGGCACTCAGTCTAGGTGCCAGTGAAGACAGGTAAACTGTTCCCATGGAACAACCAGCAGCAAAGATGGGGGCCTTGGTGCTTCAAGGGCCCAGGGGGATAAGGAGACATCAAGCACCCAGCCAGGGATGGGCTCTCTTTCCCTTTAGTATCCCCAGGATCTCTCAAACCTTATTCCAAGATGGGATTTATTTATAGTTTTTTTTAAATTTATTTGAGAGAGAAAGAGAGAGAACAGAAGAGAAAGAGGCAGACAGAAAGAGAGCATGGGTTCACCAGGGCCTCCTGCCACTTTGTGCATCTGGCTTTACATGGGTACTGGGAAACTGAACCTGGGTAGTCAGGCTTTGCAAGCAAGCACCTTTAATAGCTGAGCTATCTATCCAGTCCTCCAAGATGGTTTTTTAATAGGTACCAGCCACTGAGACTTATAAGGAGATAAGAGTTTCCTTCCTCAGGACTTCTCCTCCCTCAGGTCTCCTCGTCCCCTGGCCCACCTGTGTGAGTGCTGGCTGCATCCTTTTGTTTGTAGTGTGGTAGATGGAACCCACAGTTTCATGCATACTAGGTCCCACTACCACTGACCAGTATCCCCATACCTGGATTCATAGATGCTGTCCATTCCCTACCTTTTCCAGTTATTGTTGTGTTTTAGCACAAATGTTGTGTTTTAGCATAAATCTCTGCTTTCATTTTTGCTTTTTCTACTTCGGTCTCTGGAGCTCCACAGCCTTCTCTAAACTCAGGGACAGACCCTTCCCACAGAGCGTGCTACCTGAGAAAAGTCCAGAACCCCCTCCATGCCCCCAGGACCACATCTGTGAACCCAACACAATCTCAATGGCCCAACAGACCCTTCGTGATCTCCAAATACTTTGTTGCAGTCTACAGAAGCCGGTGGTTTGGGCCATACTCATTCTAGACAAGGTGGCTCTCCCAGGCTTGCTTCTAGGCCTGTCCATCTTTGATGCCACAAAGCCAGAAAAGACTTTCATAAGACAGATCAGCCGGGCATGGTGGTGCATACCTTTAGTCCCAGGACTCAGGAGGCAGAGGTAGGAGGATTGCTATGAGTTCAAGGCCAGCCTGAGACTACATAGTGAATTCCAGGTCAGCCTGGGCTAGAGCGAGATCCTATCTTGAAAAACAAAAACAAAAACAAAAAAAAAGACAGAGCAGACCTGGGGACGTGGCTCAGCAGTGCAGCACCTGCCATGCATGCATAGGGTCTTAAGCCCTGTCTTTAGCACAACAAAGCAAAAAATTTTTTAAAAAAAAAAAAGCTTCTTAAAAAATGAAATTTAATTTTAAAAAAAACAATAACAAAACCAAGCAAACCATAAGTGATCCTAGGGAGGCATGGATATCTGTCCATGAATCTGTTCCTCAGACCCAGAGGCTACAGTCTGGATGTGTTGGGAAGTCTGGTGCAAGGAAAACACTCTGAGCCAGGAGCATTAGCAGGACACTGCAAAGCTGGACGAGGTCCCACCCATTCTGTGGACACTCAGATGATAAACACAACCAGGTCTGTCACCTCCAGAAGTTCAGGGTCCATCATGGGAGACAGGCAATTCCACAAGCAACTGTTAATGAAAGCTGCAAGCCAGCACTGGGCATGGGCGGCTAGCTCTTAGTTGGGTGATGAGACCAAATGGAGGTGACATCATGCTGGGCAGCTAAGCAGAGGCAGAGAAAGGAGGATCTTCTGGAAGTTCCAGGCACAGATCTGGAAGCCGGGAGCTTAAAAAGTCGAGGGAGTCAGGTAGGGAGGAATGTCTGAGCCAGATACAGGGCCTTGTTTGCAATCCAGTGCTAGCATCTGGTGCTGTGGATGGGGGATAGGGAATCACTCTCAAAGAGGATCAGGACTCAAGACAGAACAGGGAAGCTGCAGCCAAGAAGGACTTCTTAAAGAAACCAAGCTACAGGGCACCCCAGACATGGGAAATGGGTCCCAGGCTTTCCTCCACCAGCTGAAGCTCCTGGGAGAGAACAACACTTTCCTCAGGGACACCTGAGAGGTGGGAGGCAGGGAGGCTGACGGGAAGGTGGTGGCCTGGGAGGGAGACTAGAAGCCCACTGATCTCTTGACCCAGGCTACTCCAGCCCGAGAAGGGGACTCTAGTTTGGATGGTTCTAGAGCCCTAAGCTCCCCTTGGCTCCCATTCAGGATCTCCCAATCACTCCCTCCACCACCATCTTGAGTGCAGAAACCTGTTTCATTCTGAGGCTGGCAACCTCCCTCAAGCCTGGTGTTTTCCCTGCTCCCTATCCCTGGTGAACACCATGCCATACATCGTGACCATTCCCAGTGTGAGACCCTGCCCTCCAACCCAAACCTCACCAGACCCTAAGCCCAACGAGGACACTCTGCCTCCCGGAGATGCAGAGGAGTGGATAACCTTGGAAGGTCAAGGCTGAAAAGAACGTCAGCCATCTAGCTAAACAGCCCCACCTCCACCCCATCACAGCCAAGACACCTAAAAAACGTGAAGGGACTCTGCCTAAGATCACCCTACCAGATCATGACTCAGGCCCTCCAGCACCCAGGCAAGGGCTCTGACACCAAAGCAATCATCAGGTGGGCAGAAAAGCCAGGAAACAGGAGATAACAATACAAAGAGGGCCTGTGTATATGGGCAGGGGATATGGGTTCAAGTCCCAGCTCTACTACCTTCCCCATGTCTGCCCCTTCCATGCACACATTAGGGCTTTGGACAAGTCAATGCAGCTTCCCGGACTCCAGTGATCTCTTCCATAAAAAGGGTGTTAATAACTCTGTGCCTTCAGTGTGATCAGAGAAGAGCAGAACAATTGTCTAGTCTGTAGGAGAGCTGGGAGGGACAAAGGGTGACACCACTGAATTCCTCTATGCCACAGCCAGAGCAACCCAGCAGGAAGGTCTCAGGAGAGTCAAATCCCCATAGCTGCCTTCCAGAAGAATGGATTTAACAAGTAGATGTTTCTAACAGACCTTCCCCACTCCTCCTCCAGTTCAGGCACAGGACAGGAGGACGGGTTAAGGGTTTTAAGTTAGAGGGCTTCTACACTAAGATGGAGAAGGAAGGTATGCATCCAGGGTTTGCATGGGGGTTATGCATGCTCACCTCTCTAGGGCCCCCACCACTACAGCACAACAACCTGAATACAAGAGTCTCAGCAAGGTGCATGGATCCTTCTAGAAGTCAGAGGCCTGCCCCCAGGTCCACACACTTTGAAAGCTTCACCAAGCTTTTCTGTGCCCCAGGGCGCTGACATCTGTCCAGGGGACTACTACTGCCCACCCACAGGCAGCAATCACCCACCACTGTTATTCAGAGAGCTCATTTTACATCTGGGAGGAAGCCCCAGGAAAAAAAGAGCAACCAACTCAAAAGAAACAAGCCGAGACTTGAGTTCAGGCCTCCTGGGACCCATATCCCACATTCTCTACTTCAGAGCACCTTAAGGTTGTACTGTGCAAGCTGAGCTGTGCAGGAGTGCCTGGAGGTTTTTAAGGGCAGATCCCTAGGTGTGGAGTAGGGATGAGCAATTTGCATTTTAACAGGTGCCCCAGGTACTCGTGATCAAAGCATCCCAGCACACACCACAGACTCAGGCCACTCACACGAAAGTAACAAAAATACAGACTTACATAAAGGCTGGGTTTGGGGTGTAGCACAGCCCCTTACTGGTTCTATGCCCTTGGGTAAGAGCCTTCCTCTCTCTAAAACTGTTTCTTTATAAGCAAAATCAGAGCAAGAAAACGTTCAGCCTCATGAGGTTTTCTTAGGGATGTAAGGAAATATGTTTAACACTCCAGCACAGGGCCCAGTGTATAATAAACACTCAATAAACTGCTGTGGTCATTGCCAAATTCAGTTCCACTGTGGTAAGAGCCCAAGGAAAGGGGCCAAATGCCAGGAACTGGGGGACCACAGTGAATACCTGAGCCAGTAAGAGAGGACTGAGGCATGTGGAGGGTACAACTAACAGGGACACAGATTTCTGCTCTAAACAGGAAGAATTTAACAGACTAGAGATGCCCAATCATGAAACCAACTGCCTCCTGAGCTCCCTATCCCTAGAGGACAGGGTCAGAGGACCCTAGTAAGACAGACTGGGTGTACACCAGGTGGGGATGCAGCCCCAGGAAGACTCAGAGGATGGCTAGAGCACCCCTCAGGTGACTGGGGCCAGGCTCTGCAGGCAGGTTCCTCTCCTATCATTCTGGCTGCCTGGTTCCTCCCTCTGCTCTTCCAGGGTATCTGCATTAGTTATCTTCCAGCCTCCAAAGGGGGCAGAGGGAGGGCTGGTACTTTCGGATCCATTCATGGCGGGGGAGGAAATCTGTGGGACCATCTTAAATCTGGAATCTATAAGCATCTACTTTCATGGGCATGTGTGACTGCATTTTTCTCAAAAGGGCTGTTTAAGAGGAACTTGTCTTCATTAAGAAAATTTTATTTATTTGCGAGAGTGAGTCTGTGCTCGCCAAGACCTCCTGCCACTGCAAACAAACTCCAGTTGCATGTGCCATGTTGTGCATCTGACTTTATGTGGGTACTGGGGAATTGAACATGGGCCAGTAGGCTTTGTAAGCAAGTACCTTTAATCACTGAGCCATCTCCCCAGCCCTTGTCTTCATTTTTAAAAGAAGTGGAAACTGAGGCACAGGAGTGCTGGGCCCCTCTGGCAGCAAGAAGGCTCAGGTTACAGGTACAGTCACCTTCTGCTACCCTGTGATCAAGTGCTTTTCGTGCCTTATCTCACAAAAGCCTCACTAAGTCCCCTTGAGATGGGACTTTTGAGCTCAGAGAGGTTAAGAAGCCTGACCAAGAACACAGAGCTAGTGAGTAGAGGGGACGGGGATATGAACCTAGGTACTCCGGGCTTCACACTGAGAGTCTGGTTTGGTTAACTCTTGGATGTTTGGTCTTAGATTAAGAACACAGAAGGGTGTTAATGTTGAGTGGGACTAACATTGAACATGATCTTCATTGGTGACCATAATCAAAATGAAGGCAGAACACCAGTCCCCACCCCCATCTCAGTATCAGAGTAACACCAGATGTACATATCACAGACAGGTTAAAAGAAGAGAAATCAGAAAACTTAACAGTCCTTCCCACCAGGCTAGAATCTGGAAGTCAGGTAGGTTGGGTCCCTGGTCTCACTCTGTGAGCTCAAGGTGTTTACTACTCCTCAAGGGTGACACAGGAAGCAAGCCAGGAAAGGGGAAAAAAGACCATCATAAACGCACTGGCTAGCATTGAACAAAAACACCCAAATATGGTGGGGGCTTGGCTCTGATCTAAAGTTTGAGGGGATCAATGGAAGAAAGCCTTGAGGATTAGTAGGTTTCTCCTAAAACTCCCCAGGGGCCCAGGTGGAGTGCCTTCCTCATGACACCCGATACGGGCCAGCATCAACCCTGGCCCACGAGGCCAGCGATAGGGGCATTGGACAGTCAACTTTTTAAAAACATTTTATTTATTCATTTTCAAGCAGAGAGAGAGAGAGAGAGAGAGAGAGAGAGAGAGAGAGAGAGAGAGAGAGAGAGCGCATCAGGGCCACCACCTTGTGGGTCTGGCTTATGTGGGTACTGGGGAATTGAACCTGGGGCCTCAGCCACTGTATCCACTGAGCCATCTCTCCAGCCCTGGACAGTCAATTTTAAAGGGTCCACGCTCGGTGCAGAAGTCCTGCAGGAGAGCTGCCAGACAAGATGCCCACCACCCAGTCCTTCCTGTACCCCTAAACCTAGCATCAGGACCCCCAAATCTTCTCCAACCCAGGTCCCCGCTCATATCCAAGCAAGTCTCGGGTCCCCCCCTCAACCTGAGCCGAGGTGCTCGGCTTGGATTACCTCTAGGCTCCAGTCTGGCCGCCGGGCACAGCCATCCCAAAGGCGGCAGGGATGAAGCGGCCCCGGGGCCTGGATCGCCGACTCGCCAAGGGTCCCCGGCGTGGGCTCCCGGGCTCCCCGGCAGCCGTAGGAAAGTTTCCGTGGCGCCAGCGGCGCGGGCCGGGCAGGAGCGAGCTCCAGCCGGCTCCGCGCCTCCCCCGGCGCCCGGCGCGGCTCTGCGGCTCGCAGGCTCCCGGGCCACCGACTGGCCAGCGCTGCCAATCGCAGGCCCCGGCGCCCGAGCGGGGGTGGGAGGGAGGGGCGGGGGCGCACCTGTTTGGTCGACCGACCCCACATCTCCACCCCCGAAGCCGGGCTGGGCAGGGCCGAGCCCTGGGCGGCCGGCACTGCCCCCGCCCGCCCGCCCGGGCCCGGCCGGGTCGCGCCCCCACAGTCCCGGCCAGCCGGGCTAGGTCCTGTCCCCGCCCCTCAAGTTCAAAGCCCCGGCTGGAGCCCCGGAGCGGCGGGGGTACCCGGCCGTGCAGGGGCCGAGCTCTGCTTCCCTGGCTCCTGTGTCACCCTATAAGGCTCCTTCCTGGAGACTGTCCTGGGTTTGCTGACCTCTTAAAACTTTCCAGTGCGTCTTGCTCGGATCTCCAACTTTAGGCTCGGAAGACTGAAGCCGAGTTTGGGAATTTGGGGCGTCTCTTGGGGGAGGCACCGCAGCACCCTCACCCACCGAAACTCTCGGAAGTCCAGCTGTCTCTGGCTGGCTTCTCGTGCACGGTCGAGATCCGCTTCGGAGGGTCCCCCGACTCCTCTTGCCCACACACACCACTAAAGCGTGGCGATTTCATCGTCCCCATTTTCCCGATAGGAACACAGAGGCCAGAAGGCGCGCGAGCGAGCGATGATGGGACCCGAAACTCACGGAGAGCTGAGAAGGTTCGCCTGCTGGGTGTCCCCCAGCCCCGAGCGCCCCGGGCCTCGCTTCCTTACCTCGGCTGCAGCAGAGCGCGCCCACGGGAGGCGCGAGCAGGGGCAGCGAGGCCCGGGCGAGCGCGCGGGGGACGGCGCGGCCCGCGCCCATCCCGGCCGGGGAGGGCCCAGCGTCGGCCCGCGGTCCTTCCACGGTGCGCGGAGCCCCCGGGCGGCCGCGGCTCGGCTCGGACTCCCGCCGATCGGTCGCAGGTCGCTCTGCCCGGCGCTATTTTTAGCGGGAGCTGCTCTCCCAGTCGGACAGACGGAACCAGTTACTTGGGCCGCCCGCCGGGGCTGGGCCTGCCCGGAGCTCCCCGGAAAGGCCGCGGCGGCGCGGCTGAAAGTGGATCCTTTGCATTCCTGCCTGGCGAGGCGGGCGGGAGGGTGCCTCCAACTCGGGGAGATCGGCACCCTGGGCCCGCCGGGGACGCCCCCGACACTGACCGTCCCACCGGGTCCCATACCAGGCCCGCTTCCAGCCGTCCATTTCCTGCCCTGCCGGGGAAGAGGCCCCTCCGAATAGGGTCAGAGCCCACGCGGGACAGAAGGTGGCACCCCGTCGTCGTGCCGAAGCGCTTGCTGAAGTAGTGAATATGAGATCCAGGACCTTTGAAATCTGAAAGACCCCTTGATTCCAACTCTTGGGTAGTGTGGCCAGCTATCTGGCCCTGAATCCATTTCCTCTTCTTGCGAAAGGGAGTTGTTAGGCCCCAAGAGAGTATTTTTTGTTTAAAATTATGTATTTATTTGAGGTTTTGCCACAGCAAACTCCCAACTCAGTACTGGGGAAATCAAAGCCAGACCAGCAGGCTTTGCAAGCAAATGCCTTTAACCACTGAGCCATCTCTCCAGCCTTTGGCAACCTTTCAAACCAAAGCATTACACGGATGGTTATGCAATGAAGACACAAAGAAGAATCGGACAGGATCTGCTCTAGCTGTCAGTTCAAGGGAGGAGCCCAAAAAGGTATAGCAAGAGCACGTGGTATTGGACTAAGAGTAAATAAATAGATCAGAGAACTAGAATAGAATCTGCAAAAATAGACCCACACATGTATGGAAACTTAATATTTGGCAGGGGTGACACTCTGGGTCAGTGGAGAAAGGGTGACTCTTCTATAAATGGCGCTGGGGCAATGGATGCCCATATTAGAAAAAAAATGAAATGCAATTCCTACCTCACACACCAGACAAAGAAGATCAATTTCCAGCTGGAAAGATGGCTCAGTGGTTAAAGGCACTTGTTTGTAAAGCTTGATGACCAGGGTACCCACCTAAAGCTAGATGCAAAAAGTGGTGCATGTGTCTGGAGTTTGTTTTCAGAAGCCCTAGTGTGCCTATATTCTCTCTCTCTCTCTCTCTCTCTCTCTCTCTCTCTCTCTCTCTCTCTCTCTCTCTCTCTCTCTCTCTCAAATACATAATAAATATATTTTTCAAATGTCAATTTCAAATGTACCAAAAACTTATGCACAGAAAAGAAACTCAAGCTGGACATGATGGTTCATGCTTATAATCCCAGCTTTTGGGAGGCTGAGGTGGAAGTATTACAAGATTTTTTTTAGTAAAAAATATTATTCATTGTATGTGTGTATGGACACACCAGGGTCTCTTGCCACTGCAGATGCATCTAGCTTACATGGATAGAGCTTGGGATTTGAACCTGGGCAGGCAGGCTTTGTAAGCAAGCACCTATAACTACTGAACCATCTTTCCAACCCTTGCAGCAAGATTAAGACTATCCTCGGCTCCATAGTTCCAGGCCACAAACCTGGGCTAAAAAAACAGTGAAATCTTGTTTCCAAACAAGCAAACAAACTCCTAAGAGGGAAGGATGTTGGGGAGAAGACACACAAAGCCCATTCATCAAGAAAAGATAGATACATTTAATTAAAATATGCAATTCCCATTTATCAAAAGAAGATTTTGTGCAAAGCAATATCCAGACTATACCAAGGACTTCCATAAATTTTCAAGAGAAACAATAGAAAATTGGGCGAAATATTTGATTTTGGAAATTTGCAAAGAAACGAGAACAGCCAATAAACATGTACAAGACAGCCTCACCAGTGATCAGGGAAATGCAAAAGAAAGCCTCAGTAAAGTGGCACTTGGCTCCTGTCAGACTGGTTCCAACCCAAAGTGAGACAGCAGGGGTGTGGGGTGCAGAGAACTCTGCTGGCAGGTGGGGAAATGGGTACAGCCACTCGGGAAACAGCCTGAAAAGCACTGAAGCTGAAAAGCCACTGTTCCTGTTTTGGGACATATCTAGAAAATGTTTTGTTCATTGAAACAATAGTAATACTAGAGAAGAGTCTGAAATAGCCTCATGTCCATCCCAGAAAAATACATGGACAAACTGTGGAGTGGTCGGAGAAATTCACTACTGCAGTGTAAATGATTACAGAGTCTAGGATTCCCCAACGAAGGGACGTGGAACACGTTGCAGAAAGATCAAATTGTATGAGACCTTTCATGTTGGGTTTGTAAACATGCAAAACAGAACCCCATACAGTGCATAGGAATGTACAGATATGAAGATAGAAAGCATGCAGAGGCATGATCCTTACCATTTGGCACTGTTTGGAGGGGGCAGAGGGAGATGTGATGGGGTAATAGAAAAGGACTTCCCAAAATGGTGTCTATGTCTTCAAAGTGTGTGTGTGTGTGTGTGTGTGTGTGTGTGTGTGTGTGTGCTGTTATTGTTGGAGATTGAGTCCAGGGCCTCGGGTATACTAGGCAAGTATTTTACCACTGAGCTATAGCCCTAGCCCCAACCTATGTTTGGTTTTGCTTGGTTGGTTGGCTGGTTTGAGGCTGGCTGTCATTCTAGCTCAGGCTGGAACTCACTCTGTAGCCCACACTGGCCCGCAATCCATTCCTGCTCCAAACTTCACTTCTTTAACTGATGCAGTCATCCTGGCTGAGTGTTCAACACATAACCTGGCTCTTGGTGAAGCTCTCAGTAAACCTAAAAACCACAACAGCTTCACACCGCTCTTCTGGAGCCCTGCCTGCCCTACTCATGCAGCCACTGGACTCCACTCACCTAAGCTCCTCCATAAGCAGGCCTCCAGGTCCCCTAACATTTGTGTGCTTTTCCAGGGAGCAGCTCCTCCCTTTCTCCACCTCCACCTAGTGTCACAGTCTCTATCCTGGGAAGCCCCAAGGAGAGGGGTCTTCATCTTCTCTTTAAGCAGCATCTCCTCAGCACCTATTTCCTGCTGGGTGCAGTGGCGCATACCTTTAATCCCGGCTTCAGAGGCTGAGGGAGGAGGATAACTGTGAGTTCAAGGTCAGCTTGGTCTCTTCCTACCTCAAAAAAAATTTCACAAGTTTGTATCCATTACACGGTGAAATGTTGTACCTAGTTTTTCATTTGTCTCCTTGAACAGACCATGAGATCTTTCAGGTAACAAACCTTTCTTTTTCTTTTCTTTTTTAAAATTGATTTATTTGCAAGCAAGGAGAGAGAAAGAAAGAATGAGAATGCCCATGCCAGGGCCTCTACCACTGCAAAGGAACTCCAGATGCATGTGTGACCCTGTGCATCTGGCTTTACACGGGTACTGGGGAATCAAACCTGGGTCATTAGGCTTTGCAGGCAAACGCCTGAACACTTTTTTCTCTTTCTTTCTTTTTCTTTCTTCCTTCCTTCCTTCCTTTCTTTTTTCTTTTCTTTCTTTTTCTTTTTCTTTTTTTTTTTTGAGACAAGGTCTTGCTATGTAGTTCAGGCTGCCCTTGAACTTGCTATGTAGCCCATTCTGGCTTCAGACTTGTGATTCTCCTGTCTCAGCCTTCATAGTATAGGGATTGCAACTGAGGACCACCAGGCCCAGCTCATGTCAGACGTTTTCTGAGCCACCACTGCAGGCCCATCACCTACACAGGGCCCAGACGTAGGGTGTATTGAACAACACAAGAACTGAGTAAGCCCAAGTACTCAGAAACCAAAAGGGATCTTTTCCTGAGAAGGAAAACAACCAACCTCACCACCTGCTTGCTCTTCATGGAATGTTCTTTCTGGCTACGTGAACTTTGAGGTGAGAGAGAGCTCTGTTCACATCTGGGCTGAGCCCCTTCCCAGCTGTGTAACCTAGCAAGCCTTTACATCTTTCAGAGTTTCACTACTGGGGTCTGCACAACCAAAAAGTGATGAGAGTTGTCACAGGGAATTACTAGAATAAGTCTAAGCTCACGGAAGCTGAAAGCATGGTCCTGTTCTTGGGTCAGGTAGCAATTATGTAAACATTGTCCAAGAGAAAGCTGTCTGCCAGGGATGGTGGAAGGAGCTTAGTTGGGCTAATATGAATGTGGGAGGCTGATTAAACAACAAAAAATCAAAGGCGTACCCTAGTTCTGAACAAAAGCGTGTACCTGGAGACTGGTCCAAGAGCCCAGAAGGTCAGAAGCACTCTCTAGGCTCTAGCCTGTGCTCAAGCATCCTTCCTCCTGTCCTTTGTCCCAGCCATCCCCTCTCCAGGTGCTGGACTACACAGCGTTTCAGCATTGCAGACCTCCTCTCTGTCTCTCTACAGCCGTTCCGGCCCCTCCAATCTGTTCTCACACATACCCCAGGGATCTCAATCTGGGCCTGTCTATTCCATGCCAGTTTCCATCTGTAGGGGCGACACAGCCTTCGACACCTTCCCCAGGGATGCGTCTGAAGTGATTTAGCAAATGCATCGTCTGCACTATATATGCAAAATCTACATATGTCCACTTGTCGGGAGCTTTCGTTAAGGCAGCACACAGGATTACAAATTGTGGTCCAGACTCTGGAGATGGATCGGCCAGTGTTATATGTAGTTCATGCAAACAAAAGCATGAAGCTGACAGGGCTGGATGGTCACTGAAAAAGAACAGTACTGTGCACTTCAAGGGTTCTGATGTGAGGCTTTCTGAGCTAATCAGCCAATTTGATCCAGATCTCATGGCACAATGTAACATTATCCTAGTGACACTGACATTAGCATGTTGTTCCATAATCATGTAAGGCAGGAATCCCATACAATTTATGGTCTACCATCCTTCTTCCCAACCTCACAACATGGCCTTGTGTATCCCAGGCAGCTGAGGATGACCTTGAATTTTTGATTCTCTTGCCTCTGCCTTCCAAGTGCTGGGAATATAGGCATGCATCACCATGCCCAGTGTATGTGGTGCTGATGATCAAACTCAGGGCTCTGTGCATGTTAGGCAACTCTACCAACCACGCCACGTCTCCAACCCTGAGGAGGGTGAATTTAAAGAGAAGATTAGAGACTAGCAAAAGCATAGCCCGAGAAGGGACAAGGAGGTGGGGTCAGGCAGATAACTCTGGAGGATTTGGCCAGGAGTAGCAGATACAGATGGTTGAGGGAAGAGTTTGGGGTAGGGAAGGGCTCCTGTGATAGGCAACACCAATCTTCCTTTCTAGAATGAAGAGCCCCCTCCTCCAGAGATGGGGATGCTGCTTAGAAGGAATCGGTTAGCTATCAGCTCTTTGGGGGTGCTCTGCTGAAGAAAGCCACATTGCTGGAGGTTGCAGCTCCTTCCTAAAGGTCCCTGCATCCAGTGACTGACTAATGCATGATCGAAAAGATACAGACATCAGATAGAGACCATCCCAGTTCCAGACATCCTCCTGCCCTAGCCCACCACTGAGACAGCTGACAGGTTCAGCTTCTCTTCTACCCCAACCTACCGTGTGCCCTGCCAGGTGCAGGTATGGAGACCACCAGCCCCCAAGAACCTTCTACTGCTTCCTAGAGAACCAGACCAGGGACAGAGAGGACAACAAGCATTTCCTAGGTGACCTAACTAGAGAATGGCCCTGCAGAAAGTGTGACTTTGGAAATGCCAGTGTTAGCGGTAAGCAGTCCTCAAGGGAACAGGCAGGATCCCAGGATGGGTGCAGAGGCCTGCTCGTACTGAGACAGAAGCAGATATTAGAGGTAATTTGGGGCAGAAATAGGGGCAGGAAGTGGAGGGAGTCCTGCTCAAGCCTTTCTTCTTTCCTTTGCACCCAGAAGGATATGAGATTGGCTGCTTAGGAGAGGGGCAGATAGTAAAGCAACTCCGTGATGCATGGTAAAATATCACCAGAGCAGGGCCTCCACAGACATGTAGGAGTTTGCAAGGCTATGTGACCATAAGGGAATTTATAGTAGACAGAGGATTCAGCCAGGGGTCAGTGTGAGAGGCTGGGAGTAGGATTGTCAGATTAAATAAAAGATGTCTGGTTAAATATACTTTTATATAAGCAATGGATAATTACGTATAAGTATGTCCTCTGCAGTATTTACCATCTACTTATGCTAAGAAATTTTCTTGTTTCTCTAGCCCCCTTCCGACTCCTCCCTACCAGCAGCCCCTTATACTAGTGGGACCCACACTTGCCCCTCTCTGGTTTAAACACCCCTAGTGGCTCACCATTATCAAACCCTTTGAGGCTCTTGGTTTTCTGATCTTAGTCACTGTATCAAGGCCCTCGCCCATTCTCGGACAGTCAATCTTATTTGGTCTTCTGCCTCTGGGTTGTTTGCTCTCGCTTCTCCCTTGCCTACAGTGCCCCTCCCCAAGTACACTCCGAAGGAAGCCTCCAGGTCTGGACCCCCTCCCTGATGCACAGAAGTAGTCATATCCACTGACAAATCCTTGGGCAATTCCTCTGGCAGCATTGGGCTTCCATTTCCTTGTCTGTGAAACTGACATGGGGGCTGGGACTCAATTGGCAGAGTGCTTGCTTAGTATACACAAAGCCCTAGGTTCAATCCCTAGCACCACATAAATCAGGCATGGTGGTGTATACTGGAGAGGTGGAGACAGAAGGATTATAAATTCAAGGTCATCTTTGCTACAGAGTATGAGGCCAGCCTAACAACCCAGGTTCGATTCCCCAGTACCCATGTAAAGTCAAATGCACAAAGTGGCATGTGTATCTGGAGTTCTTTTGTAGCTGCTAGATGCCCTGGCATACCCATTTTCTCTCTGTGTCTTTCTCTGTGTCTGTCTCTCTCTACTCGCAAGTAAATAAATTTTTTTTAAAATATTTTATTCATTTTCAAGCAGAGAGAGAGAAGAGAGAAGAGAGAGAGAGAGAGAGAACACCAGGGCCACCACCTTGTGGGTCTGGCTTATGTGGGACCTGGGGAATTGAACCCGGGGCCTTAGGCACTGGAGGCAAGTGCCTTAACCGCTGAGCCATCTCTCCAGCCCTAAAAATATTTTTAAGAAATAAAAAGTAAAAATAAAATGGTCGTGCACTTTACTGCCTCTCTGGTTGTGTGTAGACATCTAGAAAGTGTCAGAAACACTGGAACGTTGATGCTTTCCCAGCCAGTGACCACAGCCCTGCTGGGCACCCTGGAGTATACTCACATGCTTGCTGACTCGAATTGACTCAAAGGTCCTGAGCATTTAACTTGCTTCTCTGAGTGACTAGGCCCAACTGTGGAACTCAGACAAGTTCTGTTTCTTGCATTAAGAAGATCTGAGGGGGCTAGAGAGATGGCTCAGCAGTTAAGGTGCTTGCCTACAAAGCCTAATGACCAGGGTTCAATCTCTCAGTACCCACGTAAAGTCAGATGCACAAAGAGGCACATGCATCTGGAATTCATTTGCAGTAGCTGCAGGCACTGGTGTGCCCATTCTCTCTGTCTGTTTCTCCTCTCTCTCTCTCTCTCTCTCTCTCTCTCTCTCTCTCTCTCTCTCTCTCTCTCTCTCTGCTTGCAAATAAATAAATAAATAAATAAATAAATAAATAAATAAATAAATAAGATCTTAGAGCTAGGGAGATGTCTCAATGGTTAAGGTGCTTTCTGCACAAGCCTGATGACCAAATCTTCAGAACCCACATAAAGCCAGACACAAAGTCTGTAATCCCAAAGCGCCTACAGCAATAGGAGGCAGAGAATTCCAAAGTTTGGAGGCCAGCTAGACATGTTCATAGTGCCAAACCAAAGAGATTCCATCTCAAATAAGGTGGAAGGCAAGGGTAACATCCTGAGGTCATCCTCTGCTCTCCACACATACACCTTGGCATGTACACACCCATGCATGAGCACATATCATACATGTACACACACATGCATATGCACCCCCAAAATAAATAAGATCTCAAGAGGTGGCTAATGTGGCCACTGTAATACTGACAGCATAGCAGCTTTTCTCCCCAACCTGACAAAGGACCAAACCAGCTCCTTCAGAGGGTGCCCTTTGGAACCAGACATGGTACCCAGCCTCTCCAGCTGGTATCAGCAATACCCACCAGACACATTTCTGTCTCAAGCCCTCCCAATCCCAGACCAGAGAGGTGATTTCTTAAAACCATTAGCATAATTACCTGACTGCAATGCTACAGAGAAGCGATTAGCTGAGCCTATGAGTTTTGCACAGTTATTTGTTTCGAGTAAGTCACCTGAAGTTCATCTGCCATCAGGATTCATGGCTGCATTCTGTAATCGTGGGGAATTATTTTGCTAATAGCAGAGGTACCTTGATCTAATTTAGTTTTAATGCCAGGAGGCGCCCTCCCAGAATAATCAGCTTCAGGACAATTCCAATTTCCAGGTTTGTTGCACAATTCTGGAGAGAAGAATTCGATTCAAGGCACCTGAAGTTCCTTCATTATCGTCCAAAGTCATCTAGGGGCAAAATGGAACCTAACTCCACATGCTTGCAAAAAAAAAATATAGAGAGAGGCCCAGCATCAGGGAGCCAGATGGGTGACTAGCCCAGTGGAAACAGAGTCACGTTTGATCCATCAGGAATCTCTCCCCTGGTAGAACCCTAATTTTTTACTCAGATTCACTCATTCTGTCATTCTCTTCCACCCCTCCCCCTGAGACAAGGTCTCGTGTAGCCCAGGCTGGCCTTAAACTTGTAGCTGAAGATGACCTTGAACTCCTGATCTTCCTGCCCCCACACCTGGTTTATTTATGCAGTGCTGGGCAGGGTATGCTAGGCAAGTACTCTACCAACTGAACTACAGCCCCAGCCCTCATTCATTCTTTTACTTTGTCTCTGGATCTCTCCTTAGCAAGCTTGGTCTTTGCTGCTACTTGGATACACATAATAATGACAATCACAGCTGTAGCCCTGTCCTAGATGCTTTAATTCTTACCCACACGTGACATCCTATGGTGAGGTGGCTGCTGTTACTGTGCCCATCTGCAGATGAGAACTCTGAGGCAGAAAGGTCAAGAAACTTGCCCTACATCACAGAGCTAGAAGAAGCAGTGCTGGAATTTGAACTGTCTCCAGGTCCATCTGAAAGAAAGAATCGGAGCCCTCTGGGAGTGTTCTGGCTGATCTCCTATAATAATTCTGGGATGGGGTGTTGTCAGCCACCTTTTATTAAGGAAAAGACTGAGTCTCAGAGGCCGTGGACTTGGCCAGGGTGTCCAAGTGAGGAAGTAGAGAAATCAGGATTTGAACCAAGTTTCTGATTCTAAGCCCAGTGCTGCCTTGGCCAAAACTGAAAACCCATGGAGTGTGTAAATGGCTTGTGCAGAGGCTGAGGACAAGGTCATCAACCAGTACATGACCAGCAGCCCAGCTCTGTTCTCAGCTTCCTGTTCCTCTCCCAGAAGCTACGTGTTCTCTGTTTTCATTCCACGTTACCAAACAAAACCCACTTTCAGATGCCTATTCATCCACTGCTGTGCTTCTGACAGAGGGCTGCCTGGTTCCACAGAAAGGGCCAGGAGGTGGATTGGCTCGATCACTTTTCCTCCCTGGGGACACAGGCCACAGTCTGCTTCTCTAGGCTTTGTCTTCCCATCTCTACCACAGGGAGGGTAAAACCAGCTCTCTTCTTATGAGACAAAGTGTCAGTGCTGAGATTATAGGCAAAGAGATGCACAGGTGGAGGAAAGAGGGGCTTCAGGCTGCACTGTCCATCCTCTCTGGCTGGCCTCAGCCTGGAAGGTGACCCCTGACCTCTTGATCTTTGGGCAGAGCTGTGACTGGGAGGCTGAGACCCAGGCAGAGCGCAGCTCCCAGACCTTTCATCTAACTTCCACACCTCACAGGCCCTTCCCTAGCCCTCAGCCCCTCTTGGCCCTGGCTGACAGTCGCCTCTCCAAACACACGCTCTTTTGTTCACCGGACAGCTTGGCTCTCAGCCCTGGGTCCTGCTTAATGAGGCCGGGGTCAGCTGAAGGATGAGGTGGTGCCATCTAGGGCGGAGATGGGCTGGAGCTCAGCCCGTTCCTGGCTGCAGCCCGGGACCCTGTCCCTCCTGCCAAAGCCTTTCCATAGCCCTGCCTGCTCTAGGCCAGTGACAGTGGCTCTTCTTTTAAAGGCCATTCTGGAATTCACAGTCCATCTTCCCCAGCCTCTTGAGTGTTGGGATCACTGGTGTGTGCCTACCATACCCAACTACAGTGGTCTTCACCGGCAGAAATGTTCCCCCATCCCACAATGCCTGGCTATGTCTGGGGACTTTTCTGCAGTTCCAGCAGGTATCTCAAGGGTTGAGAGGCCAGTGTACTAGACAGTGTCATCCTACCCTAAAACACTTTTCAGGTCTTGAATGCCAATGGTTGAAGGTTGAAAGACCCCGCTCAGAGTAAAGCTTCTCCCCTCCCAGGGCTTCCTCTGGCCTATCCAATGAGAGGGTTTTCAGGCCATAAACTTCAGCCCAGGAGCCTGCTGAACCTCTCATTTCTCTCCACTTCCTTCAAACTCTGGGACATTTCTCTGCTGCCCTCACTGACCCCAGCTACTCCCTCCCAAAGGCCTCCTGTGATTCCCTGTTCTCTTGGTCACTGCTAGTGTCCTGCTTTGCCTGTTTATACATGAATGACAATGTGAATGGAGACCATGTTCCTTGTAACTGTAACCGTAAGAGCCCTGCCTCCCAAGGAACAGGCCTGTGCACACAGGTACTCCACACAGACTCAGAGCAGCAAAGCAGAGGAAGAACATGGGCTTCAGGGCTTTAGGGCCAGGTCCTGATCCTGATTCTGCCACTCTAGAAGTGGGACAATCACCAAACTCCTCTGCCTCAGTTTCCTGTTCTGTAAAATGGTTGGGAGTCCTGTGAGCTCCTGCACTGTTATTTCCCCTGCTCGTGTGTTGAGCCCCTCAGGTGCTAGAGGAAGATTAGAGTTGCTGCTCTGCTTCCCCTCCCCCACCCATATCTGAGCTTGCATTGGGCTGCCTACAACTTTTGGGGAACACAGATCTCTGAAGCCACCATTAGGAAACTAATGGCTGGGCAGGTCCGAGTGAGCAACCAGCCTAGCCATGCTTCTGCCTGGGTGGTTCCAGTCTTCATGGACTCTTCCTTCCTGTAGCTCTCCTCCCCTTCCCAGAATCCCCCTGGATTCCAACCCTTCTGCTAGAATCGTGATCTTCCAAAGGTGGTCAACTGAAGAAGGAGGAGTTGTGTTGCATAGAGCTGGGGTTTGGCCTTAGGAATTTAGGGGACATAGTACAACCCTGTCTCTCCCCTGTTTAAAACAAGGAGAAAGCCCAAGTCCTGGGCCTGCCATTCACGGCCTCTGCCTTGGTCCTGTTCACCTCTCAGGGTCACTCTCCCTTTGCCCATCTAGATTTCAGGACCCAGATACTTTGAACTATTCCAGTTTCCCTGAAGGCTATTGTGTGGGTGTCAGCTCCATGACTTTCCCCTCCAGTTCCCTTTGCAGGATCACCACTGCCTTCCACCAGGCCAAGCTCTTATTACCCTACAGCTTGGCATCCTCCATCCTATGGAGGCCTCCCTGCCCGGCGACTATCCTTGAACCTGGTGCCCTGATGCGGAGGCCAGGCCTGGTGCTTCCCTGGGCCTCTAGTACCACGGAGGAGAAATGAAAGCAGGAAAGCTGGGCAGGGAAGGAAACCCCGAGCTCCAGTATTCCTGCTTCAACTCTAGTGCTTGCCCTTAAAACGGGGGGGGGGGGGGCAGAATAGATCTCAATATTGCAGTGTGCAGGCTCCTTCTGGATCAATTGAATCCCAACATCTAGAGTGAGGTTGGGCAGCATCCCAAGGTCCAGCAAGGACTCGAACTCCCTGGATGGCCTAGGACAGCCCACGTGCCCTCTAGCCACCCAGGGGGACATCATTCCTGCCAGGTAAGGATAAGTCTTGCCTACAGAGTCTCCAAATGCTCTTTAGTGCCACACTGTGTGTTGCCTTGACCAAAAGAGGATCTTTTATAGCTTGCAAAGTTCGTTTAGTTGCCTAAGGCATTCGTTATTCATTCAACAAACATTCAGGACAAAGTGCTTGGCTATACAACTGAGGACTCAAGATGTGTGCAGCAGAGACAGACGCAGGGACAGGAGGATAAACAGAGCCATGAGATGTGACAGGGCTGCTCCAGAGTCCTGAGCAGAACAGTTGGGTAACCGGAGGGGCTTAAGGGCTGATGGAGCCCTTGGCCTAGGGCAGGGATTGGAGGAAAGGAACAGACAGTCCCAGTGGAAGCTGGAAGGTGCAGTCAGGGGCTGGGAATGAACAGGAGATGGATGTGAAGAAGAGCACAGGAATGGGAGGCAATTATTGTCTGACTTTGGGCAGGAGGAGGAGTGGAGAGGGAAGACTGGGAAGAAGAGGGAGATGGGAGGAGGTGACAGTCAAACCAGCACCACTGCTAAGTACTCATAGCAGCCCAGCTGGCCAGCAGCAAGAGAACCAATGCTTCCTCTCATGTCGCTCCCCTGCCAGACAGGCCACTGTCTCATTTCACAGGTGGGAAAATCAGGCTCAGGCAAATCACCTCACTTCCCCAGAGTCCCATCTATTCTGCTCAAGTCTCTGGAGCAGCCATGCCAGGCCTCACAGCTTTGTCCATCCACCTGTCAGTGTGTCTAGAGCCTCAACTCATAGCTGAGTGCTTTTCCCTGAATGTTTGCTGAATGAATACCTGGGAAGTAACAGACAGGGACCAGCGCTGAGCCTAGACAATGGTGCCCAGGAGAGAGCCCTGGGATCTGTAATACAGCCTCTAGGGATGGTGTTGGTCAGAGCCATTTCAGGGACAGAGCTGTGTTAAGGACCATGTGGGTCATGGGGAAGCAGAGACTAGAGATAGCAGGCTGGTCCACAGCAAGACAACAGAAAGGGAAAAGAGAGACTTCTAGGGCCAAAAAGGAGGTGATAAGGGGGTCCTGAGGGCAGGAGGTGCAGATCCCACTAGGAATTCAAGGATAAGAATGGGAACAAACCACACCACATCCCTCTTGCTGCACACGCTGGGCTCTCAAGAAGTGGGTGCAACCTGCATGCCTCCGGAGGCAGAGACAGAAATGCAGAGAGTGAAAGACAGGACATCAAGACAGAGCTAGCCAGAGAGACTGAGACACAGACAGGAACAGTCTCTGGGACATGCTTATGTCCTCTGCAGTGTCACAGGCCAGCCTGGAAGAAGAGCCCAGGACGATGGACAGCTACCCTCCTGCTGCCTTCCATGAAGCTGGCAGAGGAAAGAGGAAGGGGCTACAGAGGAGGAAATCCAACACAGTTCATCTAGCTCCCGCCAGAGTACGCAGCCCATTCCTCAAGGACAGGACTCATCAGGAGGACAGGGACCCCTCCACCTGACTCTCTGGAAGGAGGGTGACTACAGACAGCTCACAGAGAGGTCCTGAATGACCCTGACCCCAGCAGCCCTAGCTTCAGGGCCAGACCCCACTTCTGCTCTGTCTGCAAACTCTGGCTCCCTCCCCACCACCCAGCCTTAAGCTGTGGATCCAGGACCCCTCCCTCCACTGCCACCACTAATGGCCACACCCTCCACTCTTGGTACCCAGCATCCCACTGATAGCCACCCTTCAGAGTGGGGTGTGCTGGGTACATTTTGTCAGCTGCAACGCCTGGAGCTGCCTCTTGTGGACACAAGCCCAGCAGCCCATAGAGCCCTGAATGAGCGCTGGGGCCCCCGCCCCACATATGCTCACGCACAGGCCACGGAGACCCCCTGCGCAGGGACACAGAACAGACCCTCTACATGCTGAGAGAATGTAGGTCACCAGCAGGAAGCCTGGGGTTGTGGTGACCCAGCCACACACTGGATGGCCTGTACCCCTTCCACTGTCACTGCCCTGTTCTCTTACGTCGATCCCACCAGAGCCACCCTGCTGCCCAGGGGAGGGCAGGTCTCTTTGTCACCAGCCTCTCTCTGCGGGCAATGTGGCATTGCCAAGAGATGGAGGGATGTAACTCCTGCCTTGAAGCACTTGAAGGCACAGCCCATGAGATGTTCCAGAATGAGATGTAGCCAGGATAGGACCAAGGGCAGAACAGTAGCCTCAGTGGGGCTGACCACAGCTGGCTTCCCAGGGCAGGAAACAGAGCCCTGGCTGCACAGGGGACCTTTCTCAGGGTCATACCTGGAGGGACCATTACAGATTCCTCCATAGAAAGCTACCACATAGCCCTGCAGGCACAACAAACCCAAATGTCACTGTCCTTCCTACCCAGGACTGCTATGCCATCCACAATCCTTGTCACACAGACAGGGTCTTTCCTTATCCCACACCCTCAGCCCCAAAGTTCTTGGTAGGCTGGCCAGGCAGCTGACATCCCAGAGTGACACCGGGGCCACATCAGTGGGACAACAGAAAGCCGAGGACATTCCAACAACATAAGAAGGCTTCCTGGAAGAGGCAAGCTGAGCAGAGCAGGATGGGCCAGGGTAGGGGTGAATGGGAGCAGCGAACAGGACAAAGGTGAGAGAGGGGAGTGAGAAAGACATGTGACACAGACATGATCTAGTGATGGTGGAAGTGGAGGGAGAGAGTGGCCAGAGCACAGGTGTGTCATCCAAGGCTCAGACGGTGGCCCATGAGTCCTGCCAGTAACTTTAGACTTTATCCTTCAGCAAAGTGAGCTGAGGACATGGAGGGCCTGGGAGGGGGATGGGGGAGGCAGCTGCCTAAGTGTCTAAGGGGGGGCTAGAGACAGAGAGGCAGAATAGCTCTCTGGATGGGCCTTAAGTGGATCTGCTTCTTCTTGTCTCCATCCTCCCATCATGCAGTGGTGGCCAGACAGGATGACCCACCCTAGAAGAGCCTTCCTCACACCTTGGGCCATTTCCTGCTGACTGCAGGCTCCCTGGGCTTCCAGAGCTGACTTCCTAGGAGGAGCCCCGAGGTCAGGGTCACGGATGTGGCTGTGGAAAGCCTAGAGTGGGCTGTCAGCCCAAGGCAGCCAGTTTGTAAGAGCATGCTGTGGACCCAATGGGCCTGCTGGGAAGGGCCCGTCCACCTTCTCAGAACCACTAGGACCGAAGCAGGGGTTCTTTTCTAGAAAATGGGGATGGACTGTGTGGCAGAATGTGCATGAGGGGTGGAAAGCTTAGGAAAACGAGACAGGCTTAATCAGTGCCACACCCCGGGTCATTGATACAACCCCAGGAAAGGCCTTTGGGTCCCTGGGTCAGGGCACTAGGCTTCAGTAGGACAAACATGTGTGACTTTTGGCTTGACCTTTTGGTTTTGAGCAAGTCTTTCTTCGTGACACTGCTGATTAGCACGAGGTCAGAAGGGGGAGTACTGTGGTGAGGAGGTGCGTGGCTGGGTGCTGCCCTCCATTCCTCATTCGTTGAGGTGAAGCTTTGGATATCAGTGCCTGCCTCCATTAGGCAAAGTCTGGGTCATCATGACATCAGTCCCTGACAGCGTCAAGCCTAAAATAGCCCTCTCTTTAGCCCAGCCCCATCCTGTTACAGCTGTGCCTGCATTTTGCTGTCCCCCCCACTGAGCTGACAGTCACGTGTCACAGTCCTCCCAGAACTGGCTTAGGAAACTGCTCCCTGGGAGGCTAGGTTTCCCACCTGACAGGGAGGAGCCCTGCAAGTGGCATGGCTCTCAAGACAGTGACATGTCACAAAAGACCCTTGAGTGACTATGCACACACAGAATAAATAAAATATTGTTGGGGGGCCTGGTAATATGGCTCAGCAGTTAAAAGCACTTGCTTGCAAAGCCTGCTGACCCGGGTTCAATTCCCAGGCACCCTTGGAAAAAGCCCAACACGAAAAGTGGTGCATGCAGCTGACATTCTTTGAAGCAGCAAGAGGCTCTGGCACATCCATAGACATACATACATACATACATAGACAAAACAATAAACCCAAAACGTGGTGGTCTAGGAGTGTGGCAAAATAAAGATCCCAGGCTCTGTAGCCCAATAGCCTGGGCTTGGATCACTGCACACTGTGTGCTGTCGGTTAGTAATTCAACTCCCCTGAGTCTCAGTTTCCTCATCTGAAAAACTGACTAAGGGCTTCCTGCAGGTTGGTCATGAGGATTCAAGTGGACATTACACAGAAGAGGCTTTATGGAGCCTGGGGTGCTCCAAAAAAAGGTGCTGGTTAGCAGGGCCTAGTAGCAAGCCTGCAATCCTAATTTCTCAGGATGCAGAGGCAGGAGGATTGTGAGTTCAAGGCCTGCTTGGGCAGTTTATCAAGACCCTGCCTGAAAATAAAGAGCAAAAAAAGGGCTGAATGTGTAGCTCGGTGATGCATGAAAAGACGGGGATTCCATCTCTGGACTGCAGGGGCGCTGGGATGGGTAAGAGAACCTACTAGGTAGACAAAACAGCACGTCCACCTGCCTCCTCCCCCACCCCCAGGCTTCCCTATGCCCCTGAGGCAGGACAAGTGGTTCTGAGCTTCTGAGCTCTGTTCCTGTGCAAGGAGCCTCTTCCCCTGCATTTGTCCTGGCTGAGTCCCACTTGTACCTGTGAGCCCAGATGCTTGCATGGGACAGCCAGGTAGCAGCAGGTAGGGCAGGCCTGGGTCTGTCCATTTGTCCAATGAAGAAACTGAGGCTGGGACTGGCTCAGCGGTTAAAGATATTTGCTTGTAAAGCCTGATGTACCAAGTTTGATTCCCCAGTACTCATGTAAAGCCAGACACACAAAGTGGTGCATGAATTTTATTTGCAGTAACAGGAGGCTCTGGTGCACCCATACTCTCTCTGCCGCTCAAATAAATACATAAATACATAAATAAATAAAACAAATTGCATTGAGCAATCTTCGGTTTGAGCCATCAAGTTGTTCAGGTTTTTTTTTATAGAAGCTGAGGCTGAGCCAGCAGAGCAACTGGTTCCAAGCCACCCAGCAATTCACAGGGTTGGGGTGAGGCACAAGAAGGGAGAGGTGCCAAGTGCTGAGTTGGACATAGGGTCTTAGATGGTCCTCCTTCCCTTCCTCCCTTCCTTTCTCTTTCCCTTCCTTCCTTTTTTCCCTCTTCTTTCTTTTCCTTCCCTCACTCCCTCCATCGCTTCCTCCTTTCCTTCCTTCCTTCCTTCCTTCCTTCCTTCCT